>CAUYRH010118637.1:0-32547 GCA_963574655.1 Perodicticus potto
CGAGATGGTTTCAGATTGGGAGAAACCAGAAAAAAATTCTAGCAAGGGCAGCGCCTATGGCTCAAAGGAGTAGGGTGCCAGCCCCATATGCTGGAGGTGGTGGGTTCAAACCCAGCCCCAGCCAAAAACTGCAAAAAAAAAGTAACAATATACTTGAAATAAGAATAAAAAGTAGGGAGGGAGAAGACGAAGGGAAGAAGGAAGAGAGGGAAGAAGGGAAGGAATCAAGTATGTTCAGTGAGGTCAGACTCTGTTTGAGTGGCAACTCTATAAAGACATGCTGGTTCTCATTATTTATATAAATTTGATCTGATTAAATCCCTCAACAGTCTCTAAAAATTATTACTTTATATTTCACTCCTAGATTAATTAATACATATTTTTCATCCAATCTTTGTTTGCTTACTGGCACCCAACTTATCTACTTTATTTATTCATTCACAAAATACCTTTTCAGCAACAATTTTCCACTGAAAAAACAGCGGTGAAAAAAATATAACACTCACTGGAAAAGCTTACCCTCCTCTCTCTGCAGCTTCCTGCTACCTGAATTAGTGCTATGACCCAAATTTTGTGAAGCACCTGTTTATCTCATTATCCTCTCCAGGCCCTTTCTGTCTGCCGAAACAGAACAATTAGTACTTTCTCCCTGCAATCAAGCCTTTTCTAACAGACTGCATCTACCAGGTCAGCATCAGACTCCTCTTCAAGGGCCTGCATCAAGCTAACTTAAGCTTATTACTAGTCTCTTACATTTTCTGAAATTTCCACCTCTCTGAATAATCTCTAAATTTCATTTGTTCAAATTTTGCCTGGTGTCTCACCTCCACGGCCTCTCTGGCGCATAATATAGGCACATATTTAATCTATCCTGACCCAATGAAAATATTTGAATGTTTAAAGTCCAATTATATTCTAAATACTCTTGATATTTTTATAACTAACTTTAATAACTACCACCACTTTTTAAAATGTGTCCTTTCTCACATTTTCAACTTCAAAAACTAAGCTACTAATGGTAACCTATGATTGAACTTATGAACACGACTGTGAATAAATGCTAAGGCCCAACCAACTTTTCTCATATACACCACATACACGTAAACTGTTTATGGTGGAAGATAGACTGTTATAATAATTTCCTTCTTCCGATCTATTCTAAATGATGAACATCTTCCACTATTTGGCCCAAAGTTGATACAGAAGTTTCTCTATACCCATGGGACTGACAACTCCCATCTTTTGTGACCCTTTTATATCTTACCTTGATCTTGACTCCATCTAGAACCCATAACATGCAGCTGATTTTGGATTCACACTCTGCTTCTGCTAAACTATGAGCTCCCATGGGCAGGGACTACAGCTTATCGGATGCGGTATTTTTAGTACTTATGATGGTGCCTGGACATCATAAGTGCTCACTACATGGTGAATGAGTGGGAGGGAGAGGAGAAACAAGGACTTTATATATAATGAAATTCTAATCACAATGGGTAGCAAGAGCACAGACCTGGCAACTCCTAAATTTTCCAAGTAATATACCGTGTGGAATCTGGTGAGAAAAGTAATTCATACAGATGAGAAATGTTAATCTGGTCCTTCTCAGCCAGAATGTAACCAAGTCTTCACAAAGTTTTCTATTTTTAATTTCTCTGTCTCTCAAACACACACATACAGTATTAGATTTGATCATTTTGCTCTCTGGATATCCACCTGCTCCTTAACTGTGACATCATCCAACCTCTGTGCCCTAAGCACACCACACCTCGCCCCATATCGCCACCTGGTGCCCAAAAAGTAAAAAAAAAAAGCCAAGAAAGGCAAATGACTTTTAAAAAAAAAATCTGATGAATATCAGGATCTTGGAACCATATACGCTGAAAGTTTAAAACAAAAATCTACTTCTTAGTATAGACATCTGGTAACAGACATAAATATTAAATACCCAAATCTACCTCAAAACACAGCCTTGTTTTCATTCACATATTTATAAAAACATATGAATACTCTCAATCTTTTCAATTCTGTGAACTTCTTCCCCCCACGGATTCTGTGTTGTAAAACTTCTTCCACTAAATAAATTATATTTTATCGTTTGAAGTAAGTAAGCTAAAAATTGTCAGTCTGATACCATTTAGCCTCTGACAGCAGAGAATATCATTCATTCACTGATTCATTCATCTCCTTCATGAGTCCCTGCCGTGTTCTAAGAACTGTATAAGAGTCACATTAAATTAGTATGTGTATTAATCCAGCCAAAAAATCTTGAAGGTTTTTGGGACTATAGACAGTAAACATATATTTTCATTAGATTTTTTAAAATAACTTTTAAAAAAGTTAAAAAGTTATTGAAAAATAATTCTAAAGTTATTAAAACATAACTTTTCCAAAGTTATTAAAACCACCACTTTTTAAAAAATAACTTTAAAAAAAATTCCTATATTACCATCTCCAAGAAGTTGGGAAATCTGAGATTAGGAACCGATGGATCAGGAAAAGGTATATGCTGATGTATTAAGTACAAGTTCAGATCAATAATTCCTGAAGAAAACATCTCAAACATCTATCTACTCTTAGCTCAGTATATCTTTCATCTGGTTTTAAATATGCTACCAGGTACTAATGTATACTGATGATATTTTTATTGTCAGAGACCTGAGAACTAAAAATGCATAGCTAAAGAATAATATATATTTTAGTTGCACTTGAGTCAGCACAAAACCATCAAATATGCCTCCATAATGAGATTAGTAAGTATGTAGCTAAGGTATAGGAAGCAAAAAATAACACCTCATCAAAGCTTCTCAGTAAACAATTCTCAGGAAAAAAAAACAAACATCGCCTTCAAGTTCTGCAATAACATGGGGAGAAAATGAAGTACCATATAAGTAATTTTTCATAAATTAAATATACCCTTTTATTTTGAGAGTTCATCATTTTTATTATTTTAGTAATGTCCTTTCTTTTATAAAATAATATAGTTCTTTTATAAATGATATAAAGTGATGGTAGGAAGTTTATTTAAATGTCCTTACTTAGCTAAGTAAGGGTTTTCACTTTTTAAAATAAAATTTTAGGGCAGCGCCTATGGCTCAGTGAGTAGGGCGCTGGCCCCACATGCCAAGGGTGGCAGGTTCAAACCCAGCCCTGGCCAAACTGCAACAAAAAAATAGCTGGGCATTGTGGCAGGCACCTGTAGTCCCAGCTACTTGGGAGACTGTGGTAAGAGAATCACCTAAGCCCAAGAGCTGGAGGTTGCTGTGAGCTGTGATGTCATCGCACTCTACTGAGAGCAATAATGTGAGACTCTGTCTCAAAAACATGAATAAGTAAATAAATAAAATAAAATTTTAATGGTAAATAAATGTCTAAAATCTAGATAATTCTGAGCAAGAATTTGACATTAAATTTCAAGAAAAATTAGAAGTTGGGAGCTATTGAAACATATCTAATATAATGCAATCTTTAAGAACAATTTTTTTAAATTTCATTGATTTTTCAAATAGATTGCTTAAATAAAAGCAATTTTTAACAAAAAAAATTTAAGAGATCTGATACCTTAATTTTCTGTCCAATACAGCCTAATTCCAAAAAATATCTATTAATGTTATGTAATATTGCATTTTTTTTGACCCACAGTGTACTTTGAGTTTTATTGTTTCCTTAAGTTCTTACTTTATACTGCTTTCTGGGTCCAAAGTCAACAGGAGCTCTAAGATTTATTTAATTTTTCAACATCTCTAGAGTAATTGAAAAATACAAACAAGATCTGCAATTTTTTGAGAAGTAGGACAGTGAATTTAGAGGTCACACAGCAAGTAAATCGATGTGTAGCCTGGACGTTCTGACTTCAAAATTACAGTAAGCAAAGCATTGCTTCCCAGTAGAAATATTCTTCATGCTTAGCTATTTGTCTTTCCACTTCTCTTTCTCCCTTCTTTTCCCCCTTTCTCTTGCCACGGAGCTTTTTGGATTGAGTAGAAGGATTCGGTCACTTGCTCTTTGACCTTAGAGCCTCCTGAGACTGTATATTCATTTTGAGAATGAGTCCCTTTAGTTACCTAAAGTGTCCTCAGACTAAATTGTTTCCAGATGTTTCAAGGAAATAGCCACACAGTTTTTATGGCTGAGTGAAAAAGGACTCCACGAAGTCTGTTCAATTGTCAAGGACGGACCAAGTGCTTATTATAAAATAACTTCCATTTGGCAAGGATTTGCTACATGCCAAGCCCAGTGCGCGCTGCATTCGTTATCTCATTTAACGCTCACAAAGTCTCTGTGAGGGAGGTATCGTGACCCTCATTTTAGAGAAGAAGCAAGCGAGGCTCAGGAAGTGATGCCACAGGACAAGTAAGTGACAAGAAAAGAGAGGACCAAGTTCACGTCCTTAGCCAGGTGTCCTGCTGCTCTCAGTCTACGCTGCCCTACAGTCAGCATGGGGCAGGAAAGAAAAGATAAAATTCACAAAAGTTATGGGGCATCCTTCAGCATCCACAGAGACTGCCTTTAGGAGGCTAGAAAGGTTTGTAGACCAAGAGAGTTCTTGTTTTGCTTCAACAAGTACCTCCAAAGGACTTGTTCGCCAAATATGTTTTCAACAGACTATAAACGTGCAATGCCGAATTTTCTCATTGTTTAAAAACAGCTTTAACATAACGGAGTTTTGAAATTTGTCTGTTTAGTGTTTATATTGCTCTTCACTCCCAATATTGTGACCTGTAAAGAGAGAGAGAGAGAGAACCCCTCTAGGTCAAGGTGAGCTTTTTATAAAAAAGGTTCTTATTATCATAGAAATCATGCTTTTTATTTAACCTGTGGTCCTCTGGGGGAAAAAAAAAAAAGAAAATTAAAATGACTTTCATTTCAGGTGGGAGTAAGAAAATGTCTAGTTAATTCTTAGTTTGTTCTAGTTAATGAAGAGAAGCAAGGCATGACCATTTATAAAGCACTCAACAGATTTAGCTCCTTTCTCCAAAACAAAAGCTTGTTTAGAGCCTTTGGTATTTATCCTTGGAAAACATTACTTAGTTTCTTCGTTTGCCCAGAGGAGAATACATCTCCAACAAGTTTTGCCTAAGTCTGGTTTCCTAATGATTCTGAATTCTCAAAGTGTAGACGCTCTGATAATGAAATGAAGAAACGGTGGAGTGTGCGCGTCAGAGAGAGGTGCCAATTGCAGATTTTACAAGAATCCACTAAGTAGGAAATCCATATGCAGGCAATTAAGAGGTGACTTTGTTTGTTCTGGAAATGTCTCTCATGGAATTGACTGCACAAGCTGCTGCAGCCGCCCAGTCTCCTACCCATGGCAAAATGTCATCTGTGCACGCCACCCCTCCCTCTGTTCTCACCCCTAAGGCTAGAATTTGAATCGGTGTCAGAACTGCTGACCTTGGAAGGTCACATTTTCCTTAGACCTGCTCCCCAAGGCTCTACAGAACTCTCAGACTTTTGACCTTGCTGAAAACCATGGGATTACTGGAATGAGAAATTCTTTTCCACATTTCTCTTCCTTCTCTCCTGCTTCCCTCCTTTAACAGGAGAGCCAGCTTTTTATAAAACCCAGAGCTGCCCACTCTCACCTCCTAGTTTTTTGGTCCTCTAAGCCAGATTTTTTTCCCCCAAACTGCCATTCTCCACTCACTAGACCGTATTTTAAAAAAATATCTGGAACACAAATAGCAACTTGTTTATTTGTACCCTTAACTAAAAATCTACCAGCCTATTTTTTTTTTAAGTGTAATGTTATTTCAAATTATTTGAAGTGAGTTTAATGCTGGTGAAAGGTGCTGGATTGGCAGTCTTGGGGGCAGAGGGTTTCTATTTTTAACTATTATGAAATGAAGCAGTTATCAACTACTGCCAAGGAAACTCACACTAAAACCCCTGGAAGGGTTCCTGTGGGATTGGACAGGTACATATCCAGATGAATTTGCTTATTTAGTGTCCATGTGGTTCTGAATTCACAATATTCTGGCTTTAAAAAAATTCTGCTATACCCAAGACCCACTCCAATGCTGCCTTCTGTGCAAAGTCTTTCCCGATATATCCCCGCAGGATAGGAAATCTCTCTAGCAAACTCTCACTACACGAGAGCTTTATAGTCGTGTTCATCAGACCTTAAACCATATATATCCTTTCCTTCACATCATGCCTTCTCAAGATCTCCTCGTTTAAGGGAAAAAAAAGATCAAGCAGACATTACCATTCACAAATAGGTAATAGAAGCCAAGAGTACACAGAAACACATAGGCAGAAACACAGGCAGGACTGAAATCTAGATTTTTCTGACTCCAAATTCAGAATTCTGCTAGTTCCAAATGAATAATTTCTCAACATCAAGTTAAAGCACTTTAATTCTCTAATCATCTTCCCTCTCAATGTGTCTTGCACATGGCTTAACAAATCCCCTGCCTTTGAGTTGGCCTTCTCAGGACTCTTCCCTCATCAGCTGCAAATCCAGACTTGAAATCCCCCTTTGACTGGACTTCCAAGCCTGAGCTGACTCTGACCGGCCTTACCCACCCTGCAGGATCCCCAGCGTCCTCTTACATCAGGAGCTGAGCGCAGCTGGTGGGCTCAGCCACAATTGGCGTCAACCGGCTTCTCCTGACCCAATTTTCTCTATTCCTTCTCTCAAATTACTGCAGGCACTTATGAAGTCTCAGAAAAAGAAATAATCCTCCAGTACCTTCCCACACGCCCTAGTCTAAAGCTAATATGTCAGCCTCAGGAAAGTTTTGATTAATTTTGCCATGCTAAGAAATTAATAAGGTGATAAACTCTAATTGTCCTTTGCAAGTCATGACTCTCATCTTATTCCAAGCTTCGGTTTCTATGAAGTCCAGCTTTTCGTTTCTAATACAAAACTGATCTGCATGGTCTGCTTAATCCATTACATAATTACAGGTTTATGCTGGCTATGTCTTACCAATTGCTAAATTATTTTAAAAGTTGTGAACAGTGTTGGAAGGTTCAGAAAGCTGAGGAAGATGAGATAGTGAGAGCGAGTCATCTTCCTATCAAGGCACTGCAAGTCGAAGGATACTTAAAGTATCTGAGATTCAAGTCTTCAAAAGCAAAACGTAGCTATTCAAATCATTTCTTCTGATAGTTTTCCAGCTGGTGGTTTTCAACAGATGTAAAAGTCTTCCCTGTCTGGAATCACTTCTGGGTTATAGAAAGTTCCATCGGTAAAGAACTGCAAGGTGAGACCTGATTGAGCCTGTGAGATTAATAGTCTGCCCTAGAAAGGAGAGGGCCAACCCGAGAAACAGACAGATAGAATAAAAGACAGGAAGGAACTGGAGTTGCTGGTAAAGTTGGTGAAGTTTTGAACTGGGCCCCCTGGGAGCACCACCAAGTAATAAGGAGAGAGAAGTGGGTTGGAAGGATCAATGATCTCAGGAGTGGGGATGTCAAAATTATGCTGAACGTGAGCTCTGGGAGGCACAGGATTAGATCCAGCTCACTAACTGGATGCTTGGTCTTTTTGGCCAGAGGCCATGCCACCCACGTCTTTAATATCCTCTAAAGTGCTTGGCATGGTCTTGAACACAATAAATATTTGTTATCAAAGTGACTGGTGGTAGGTAGAATTTTCTGACTTCAGCTCATCTGAACTATGACTGCTATTTCGTTGTTTAGAGAAAAGACCCAGCTGATTCTGACCTCAGGCTCCATCTATGCGGCCACATTAAAACGTGGGGGGGGGGGGGAGACTCAGCAAACACAAATAACTCCCGAGGACATTTCGGTTACACAAGTCTTCACAGATCTGAATTGCAGTCTTTAGCAATGCTGCCTTCTGATGATTTACCAAATTACAGAGGTTGCTTCGGCACAATTTTAAACAGAACCCTTCCTTTCTAGGAAAATTACAGGTGGTACCTGAATGATAGGCTTTAATTTTCAGATAATGAACTGGAGAAAAATTGCTCCCCATTTCACACCCTGCTGTGTGCAACCTCTCTCTCTCCTCTGTCAGTTGCTTCCAGGAAGCCCACGCGGAAAGGCCTGGAAGTTTGAGAGGAAACCTAGGTACAGAAACAGAGAACAGATGAGGCTAAGAAACGCAAGCATCCTGAGTTGGTCTTCCAGGCCGGCTGGACATGGTTGTTGACAATGTCCCCTCCTTTCCTCTTTCTCCTAAACCCAGCTGGCTCCCTTCAGCTCCTGAGCCCATGTGGGAAGCACGCTCCCGCTCCCCACCACCACTGCTCAGATCCTCATCCATCCGGCCGGTTCAAGGCACACTCACCTCTCGTTCGGCCTGTTGCAATCACCCCCTAACTGCTTTGTCTTTCTCCTCTAAATCCATTTTCTGGGTCACATCGTCATGTTAAAGACATGGTTTCTCACTGCTGACACATTTATAATGCAAACCCAGTTTCTCATTGTGAGTTGCTACAAGTTTCTCGCTAACCCCAACATACCTTCTGCCTTCATCTCCTCTCAAAACTCCCGTCACTTCTTATCTTTTGGGCACCTGGACTTTCTTTCTGCTTTTTGGACACTGAGCTTGCTCCTGCTTCAGGGTCTTTGCACTCACTGTTGCTTCCATCTGCCTGGAAGACCCTGCTGTCTGTAAGTTTAACTTTTCTTTTTATTCATATCCCTGCTCAAATAAGCCTGTTTCATTTTCTGTATAAAATTTACCATTAATAGTAATTGAATTGTTTATCTAGGTGTTTGTTCATTTACTTGTCCATTGCCTCTTCTTCCCAGGAGAATGTAAAATTTATGAGAAAAAGCAATTTGTTTTGTTCGCTACTACATCCCCAGCACTTGAAATAGCGACTTGCACCTAGTAAGTACTCGAGACATATTGGGCCAATGTATTGGTCTAGTGTATGAGAAAGATGAGTGAGAGAAAGAAAAGGAGATAGTAATTGGAGTCTGTTCTGAAAACATAACAGACTTAAACCTAAGTCTCAACAAATCCCAGGAGATGTGGGCAGAGGGTGCCTAACCCTAACTCCAATGATAATAATTCAGCACAATTATTTCCCATTCAGCTACTATTGTATTTATCTTCCTCACAAGGAACTCTAGAGAGGTGAGATGGATTGAGGCATCCAAACCTCACCGGCATTCTTAAAGATACTGTGCAATGTGACAATGATTTCAAGGGGGACAAGAGACCACACAGGAAGATCACCTGATTCAGACCTGGGAGGTCACTGGAAACAGGGCTTGGAAAAGGCTGCCCAGAGATTAAATTCATCAAGTTCAAAATTTGCCTAGCATGGGTCTGATACAAGTAAAGATGGAAGGACATCCCTTTCCTCCTCATTATTGAGCCACCGTAGCACTTCTTCCAGTATGCAACAGACTGGCTGCTTCCATCAACACTACAGTTCAACTGTATCATACCTTTACTAGTCTTTTGGAGATTTCCTGGGAACCTAATCACTACTTAGAATATTGCATATGGTCAACTGAACTTCCAGTTCCAAGCAGCCAAATTAGAAACAACTGAGTCTTGTAAATAAAATTCTATTAACTTTGAAAGAAACCTGATTTCCATAGAAGCAGAGAACGTAAGCAGAAATCTTGGACCTGTTGATTTGTTTTTCAGCATTTTACAATCCAGCATTAGACCTGATGCAAATTAGGAGCTTGGTTCTGTTTGTGAGGTAAGGTAGATGCATATATCCATTGATTTATATAAATATATAGAATTAAATCAGATGTATGTGATTTAATTGGCTTTTCAAGAAGATATTTCATTTATTCCCATTTTATAGTATCCAAGCTCAGAGGGGCTGGGTGGCATGTTTAAGGTTCACTATTGGCAAGGGCCATGGTCAAAATCAATTCCTCACCTTCAGGAAAGACCTCTGGCTCACCCCAGTGTCTCCTGGGGTACTATCTTCCAACTCACTCCTTCATGTAAGTTCACAGAGCCCTGTAATTAACCTCAATTTTTCTGCTTACCTGACACTGAAGTACCTAGGGCCATCAAGGATTTTCTTTGCAAAGATATCTTTTTTGAAGTATTGTTTGCATGTTTTAATTTGTGATCTCAACACCAGTCTGGTACCACAGTTACAGGAATTCTGTGTCCCACTGCATACATGCCACCAAAAAACCGTTTGACTCAACTATCTCTTTCTAGCCGTTGGAGGAAAAGTGAAAAGATAATGGAAAACAGTGAACCAAAGAGGTCAGGAAAAGTAATGATTTTTGTCAATAACTACCTTTGAGTTTTCAGGCAACTTGTTATGCCTCCTCAGAGTCACAAAGCCCAATTTGCACTTTGTAAAATTCTCCCCTATTCAGCAGCATTGTGAGAATTTAAACATAATTAGCATGAATCACCCACCACAGTATGTGGTTCAGGATGGCACTTGTCTCCATTTCTTTCTCTTGGCTCCCTTCTCCCATTGAGAGACCCAAAGGCACTAGTTAAGTAGAATCATTTTGGAACTGTGGGGACAAACACGAAGAAAGAGGAGACAAATCCAAAGTCTCCTTGCTTACTTTATTTTTTCATTGATATATTTTACATCCCGTGGGTTAACAGCAATAGAGCCACATTTTACAGCCACATTATAGAAACCATTCTCACAAGGGAAATTATCTTCCTGTGGAAGCTTTAGCTTGCTACACAGAAAAGTGCATTTTATTTAAAACAGGAAACCCAGCTGTCTTTGGTAACTGTTCCCCCCAAAGGAAAACTCATTGAGAAGGTGAGTCAGCCAGGATAACTTTCAGGACAATCATGACCAAGAGCAGCATCTGCAAGGCCTGAAATACGGGATGTTGTGACACTTGGTAAATTACTTCTGACGTACTTAATTATGCAACAAGATTTGCAGGAGCATAACCACATAGTTCCCCTGGGTACGCTGCCAGTATGCTCCACAAATGATTAAATATAAAATAAACAAGAACTAACTGTGAATTATGAAGTTGTAATTCCACCAAGGGGGCTGCAGTGATGTCATAAACCAGTAGTGTAAAATTCATTCAATGGGCTTCGAGACCTATAACTCTGCAGTGGTCTCTCCAGGACAGCCACCTCTGTGTTTTGCCCCTTTGCATCTCTGCTAGAGCCCACCTTTCTGTCCTCTTCCTTCTAGCCTTCTAAAATCGCACTCCTCCTGCTTTTCTAAATGTTGTTTCTTTTAATTAGTTCAATGGTCGATCATTTAAGATAAATCAACAAATACACTCTTCAGACAGCAATCTCTGATTATATATACTTCAGTAGAAAAATAAACCTTGATTTTTAATAGAAAATCCATTTATAACAAGAGTCCTGGAACATACCTTAAAAGGGGATATTTGAGATACCACTTTAATCTATGCCAAGCTCAGGTCTCTTGGTGGACCAAGAGGATAAACAATATTGTCTTTAAACAGGGTACGTTTAGGAAAGCTATGTTGAAATTTCAAATATGACTCTCTCTCAAGTCAGAATCTTTAAAAAGAGGTTAAATTAGAACTTGGCTTTATTGAACCATATTAATAGATAAGCAAACAAAATTATAAAATATTAGATCCAGGTGTGGTGGCTCACCCCTATAAACTTAGCACTCTGGGAGGCCGAGGTGGGTGG
Source organism: Perodicticus potto (assembly GCA_963574655.1). Taxonomy (NCBI): domain Eukaryota; kingdom Metazoa; phylum Chordata; class Mammalia; order Primates; family Lorisidae; genus Perodicticus; species Perodicticus potto. The sequence goes on from CAUYRH010118637.1 coordinate 11,567, forward strand.
ACAGCTCGAGCTAAAAAGTTCGAGACCAGCCTGAGCCAGAGTGAGACCCCGTCTCTAAAAATAACCAGGTGTTGTGGAGGGCACCTGTAATCTTAGCTATTCAGGAGGCTGAGGCAAGAGGATCTCTTGAGCCCAAGAGTTTGAGGTTGCTGTGAGCTATGGCGCCATGGCACTCTACCTAGGGCAACAGAGTGAGACTCTGTCTCAGAAAAAAAAAGTGAAAAATATATTAGAGAAATTGTGCACTTGTGAAAGTAGGAAAGGACTTTGGAAGAAAAGAAGAAACAAAGTACTGTAATTTAATTTCCGAAATATGACATGCTTTCATCTGAAAACATACTTAAGACTCAAATTAAATTGTAAATATTGCTAAGTGTGTGATCGACTGCTACTTCTTTGACACATGCTCTTTTTTCTAGAATAAGTGCTGAGATAACAATCACCTAAAATTAGTCTCAATATTTACAATTACAATTTGTCAACATATAATAAAAATAAAAATGAAAAAAATAAAATTGTTCTTAACTTAAGACTTTTACATCCCTCAATACTTGTCTCAGATTGTTTTCTTTGATTTTATGTGAAGTGTTTAGAACAGAGCCAGGTGCCTAATAAGTGCTGCGTGTAGCTCTCTGGATATATTTCCTCATCCAGTAATTGTTAAGCCACCTATAATATGAGAAGCACAAGGATAAGTGTTCTGAGGTTTAAAAGGTCTGCCTTTCTGCCTTTGTCTTCAAAAATGTGTGCACCCAGTTAAAGACACAGGAATGACACTTAAGGAGAGTAAAATAACAATGGAACACGCAAGATGCGATTGATGTGACAAGGAAAATGATTCAGTACCAATTACTATTGGAAAAAGTGGTGAAGAGCAGTGTTTTCAAACTTTGTGGTACATAGAAATCATCTGGGATATTTAAAATGCATGTATTTTGGAGATTCTGATTCACTGGGTACGAGGAGGGTCCTGGAATCTGCCTTTTAAGACACATCACTTCATTCTGATGCGAGTGAACCAGGCATCACGCTGAAGATGTACAGGACTAGAGTGTGAGGAAGTTAGAGAAAGAACCAGATGTCAGGTTATTTCTCTTATCCCTTCTCTCCACATCATTAGAAAAGAGCTGCCTGTGGGAGAGACAGTTAACTGATGAAATAAATGAAGAAAACAAAAGCCACAGGAAAGTCTTCCTAAATGAAAAAGGACTCCACGCTCTCCAAAGGACAACAGTGACCCAGAGTTATATACACCCCAATGAGAGATGCCCTGTGATATGGTAAAGCAGAGATGGCATTTTTAGCAAACACACACAAACACTTTTCCAAATGTCAGAACTACTAGTCCCTACAGAGCTGTGCTCCTAATCTTTGCCTAATACTCCTTTAGCGCATTTAGGGGATGACCTGCCCCGCTCTCTTTTGCATGAGGCACAGAGTAAGCTGCTTCCCTGGGCCACACTAGAACACTACCCTTGCAATGAATGGTTGTCAGAGTGCCTCACCCATGTTGACTGGCTTTCTCCACATGCACCACAGCTCTTCACCACGCTGATCTACTACCCAAGAAGGCCAGAGAGATTGAATTGTTAATTCCTTGGCAAGAAAATAAAGAGTCCTGGATGCTTCATAATATAGAAATGTAGTCTGTATGTCTTCCAGGCTAATCAGATTTCAAAGTGAGATGTATGAAAACAGGTCACATATGAAACTGAGGACAGAATGTTTACCTTTCTCAACTGGCTAGGAAATCTAAGTTGGCAAAAGAATGGCAACATTATGTATAATTACAGATAACGAAGTATTATTCATGTACAAAAAATAAAGTAAACCCCACAAAAATCTCAGAGGAATGGTCCAGTAGTGCTATGTTAGAGGTATTATACCACTGAGGGAATTTAACATGGTTACTCTTCCGGAGTCCTGATACCTTGTGCCCTAAGCGTGTGGCATACAGTCTCCATAAAATTCAGAAGCGAAATCAGAGACAGAGATTTGTCATCTTCAGTCCCTGTAAAGTCTACTGTGATGGATGAAGCAAGTGGGAATATTAATTGGTGCCTTCTGAAAACGTTAAAAGATGGGTGTTACTATTTCAAGCTGAAGAGAAGAAGGGTGGCCTTGAATTTCTGGAATCAGGAAATTCATCAGGAATTTCTGAGCCAAACTCCTGACTCTGGCAGGCACTCATGGTGTGGCCTTGTAAGTATCACTAAAAGTTATGCAGCATTCGTTTTTAAATAAATTAAAAAAAAAAAAACAGATGTCTACTTAGTCATTCAATAAACAACTGGCTGTAAGAGCATGACTTTTGGAGTACGGGAATATTCCTAATTTCAGTAGCATTAAATAGCCTTTGACATTGGTTGGGAAACCACATTGAATGTATATCCAAGCCTGAAATAAGGGATGCTTGTCAGAGTTGTTGTGGAAGTGGAGAATAGGAAAAGGGAAAGGAATTATTTGAGTGTCTTCCATGGGAAGGGTACTGGGCACTTCACATTATGTCATTCTTCCAAAAAACAAACTTGTGTGATAGATTACTGTGCCAGTTCTATACATGAGAAAATTGAAACCAGGAGATTTGTCTAATGTCAATAAACAGGCAAGTAAATGGTGAAACCATAATTTAACACAGAATTTTCTGAATCCAAAGCAAAATACATGGAAACACCTAACAACCCCCAATTGAAATTTAAGATGTCTCAGTTTGGGAGAGTTTGCTGTAAATCTTATGAGATACATTCTTATTTGTGGATGATTACTTGACAATTTAATTTGGAAAATTCTCCATTCACTTTCTTATGGTGTGATTAATGCACATACATATAGCCCTTTACTTCATAAATATTTTCACAAACAATCTCTTTTTGGGCTGCTACATTTCCATAAAGAAGATAGGCATGGCAGTCACATGCTCATTTTCTAATGAACAGTGTGAGTCAGTGGAATTTAAAAAGATTTTGGGCACCACAGCAATGTGTTATGAAACAACAAGCTAAGGTCTTCGTTCCTAACCCAGTATTGCTTCCCCAGACAGTAATGCATCTGAAAGAATTTGATTGACAGCCAAGATGGTGGAATATGATGAAAAAAAATTAAAATGGGATCATATGAGCAAGATTCAAGTCACTTCATAGTGACCCAGTAAAACTTTACAAGCCACAGTTTTTTTCTTTGTGAAATAAAAATAAAGATGCGAGTCTCACATACTTCTTAAAATTGGCTGTAGAGAGTTTGTTATCACTTACATATGTTCTTTAAGTTTTTCGAGCAGTTTTGTGTTTTATTTCACTCTACTTTTCGTATTATTAACATGATTAATTCTTTATGACATAGTAAGTCATCAAGTCATACAAGTAATCAAGGAAAAGCATTAAATAAACCAGTAGCTTGAGTATATTCATTCATTTGGAATGATTGTACTTCAAGCCCTACCTAGACTGAATTTCCTGGCTTTTAAGGGAACCATGAATGTTCAAACCAAAAAAAATCCAAAACAGATATATTTACCACCCTGAGAAAAGAGAATGTTGAGGTATAGAAAAAAAAGAGAGAGAGAAAGAGAAGATATAAATTTAAATAGCGGTCCATATATTCTGAGTAAAAGTGATCACACCCCGAAAATGTCTTCCCTGAGGGGAAGCTCAGAACAGCCTGTAACAGTCAAATGTGCAGTGATACTATTTTCTATTTCTCTTGTCAGAAGGGATTAGTCTTTGAAATATGTCTAGCAAAACTGCAGACTGTAGTTCTGTGATTAATGAGCTAAATTACATTTTATTTCTTAAATGTGTAGAGGATTCATCCTGTGGTCTTCCCCCGAGCTCCAGGATTAGAGTCGCTGCTGAACGGCACATCTGGTTATAAGCAAAGACCTCTCTGGGTGGTTCCCTGTCTCTCCTCCCTTAGAAATAAGCAATGTGGGCAACTGCAGAAACTTTTATTAGGTAAGCGTGGTTTTAGTTCTCAAAAATGGTGTTTACTCTCTCTGTTCCCCCTTTCTCATGAGGAGAAAAATTAACTATTAAGATACATCTAATCCATAATATCAATTTTTTGTTCTATATGATTTTATATCACTTATTAATACTTTCCCTAAATAAAATATTAGTATTCATCAGGCAAACAGTTTAATGTCAACTCGCCTGAGAATGACTTTTAAATGGGCATTGTAATAATAATTTACATTTTCTCTGTAATTATTTCTTTAAATAAAACCTGGGGTGCTGGTGTTCATGATTATCTTTGATTTTTCATAAGTGCTTCTTCCTCTGTTAAAATGTGCTATGTGTCCTGGAATATGTCACTAACTTACCTCTAGCTCTATAAAGTACAAAGAAATAAATGTCATTTTCTTCTCTCTCTCTTTTTCTTTTTTTTTACAAAAGCATGTATGAGCTTTTATTAAGACATTTAATAAAAGAAAATTAAAGATCTAGGGATTGACAGTAATAGAAAGTTCTCAGTTCTCTAGAATATTTTTCTCCCATTCCTTTTCTGAGCTCTTCCTTACCAAGCCATGTAAAAGCTAATTTGGGGGGTAGTAGTTCTTTAATTGTGGTCTCAGAACATCCTTTAGGTATTATGCAGACTTTTCCAATTTCAAAAGGAGACATGCGCTCATGTCTAGCAAAGGTGCCCAGCTAGAACAAGCAGAAAAGAAAAAGAAACTATTTACTTTGAAGGACTTTACTGATGAAAATGCACCCATTAGAACCTGAGAAAGCTTAGAATTAACTGATGCCACAACTCTCATCATCCTTAGGGAACTTTTCATTTGTTGGTAGTGTGTAGACTTGGTTTGATTTTTTCTGATGAGAGCAAGTGGGTTAAATGCTTATGTATTTTCTTAATTTGGGGGAAACAAGGTCTTTGAACATGGGATTAAAAATTCTTCCACTGACGAAGTAAAAATCAATAATCAAGTATGTTAATACAATATGATCCAAAACTGTATAAAAAGCTTAAAAGAAAATATTTTAACACCAAAATATTAACCATATCTACCTCACAGTGGTAAAATATCAGTGACATGATGTTCCCATGTGAATTTTTTAATGTAAAATAACACATTTTTTAAAGTGAGCATATATTCCACTTTTGGACTCCTATAATTAAAAAAGAAATATTTGCAGCTGGAGATTGTAAAACTCTAGAACCACACTATCCCCCCCCCAAAATGATGTATTTTCATCTATTTAATTTATTTGCTTACTGCAGCTGTGCTTGCTATACACTGTGGAAATATACACTTCCCCCAAAAGTTTCTAACCTTCAACAAATTCTCTAAATTAACAATCTTAAAATTTGTAGAAAACAATTGAGCACTATATGTACAGACACTGATTATTTCTAGAGTAAGCATTGAAAAGAGGGAGTTGTGTGGTCTGAAATGAAGCAATGAGAGAAGGTCTCACACGGAGGTGAGATGGGAGCAAAATCTTGGAAGATAGTATGGTAAAAAGCAGCATGGAGCAAAGACATTTCGATCAAAAGTCAGAGAAGCAGAAATGAGAACAGAGCATGTGAAATGAGACTCTAGCACACGGGGAAATACACTAGCCTAATACAATAGGGAACAATAGGAAAACAGTTCCCATCTGTATTGTGCATGTGATCAGGCAGGTTGCTGGAGCAGGGATGGGAATAGAGCCTATTAAGTGTGATTGTAAAAAATACACATCAGATAAACAACTCAGTCTTGATGCAGAAAAGAATAAAAAGTGATCATGAGTTCTAAAGAAAGGGAAAGCCATAATTTTTTCAAAAGTGTTTGTCGAAAAATACACTAGCATTTATCATTTAGTCATTCAACAGATATTCTTTAGGGATCTATTATATCCGTGCTTCATCACCTACACCTTGAGAACGAGCATGGATACAGGGGGACTCAACAGATTAGGAAGGTGGTATAGCAGCACAGGTGAGCTAGATAAAGATTTCAAAAGGAGAAGTACCCAAGTGATTTTAGAAGGTAAACTCGCAGGGATTTGAAGACGGATGGAACAGAGTGTAAGAGAAGGGGAGTCAAGGATGAGTCCAAATGTCTGAATTTCATAACCACAGGAGAACGCTTCCTATGCAAAGTATAAAGTAACAAAAGGAGGGTTAAGTACCTTGTACACTGGCTAGATTAGAAGGGGTCCAACTGAAGATGGAGAGCCCATTCTATCACTTAATAAGTATTACACAAGCACAGGCAACAGTCTGCAGCTGTCCCAGTGGTATATGATTGCTGGAACCCAGACCAGTATTAAGGGAAGTAGCAGTCATAAGAAAATGTAAAGTCCACAATGTACATAATTATTATTTACTGTTACCTCCCAATTTGGATTAATGTAATATAGGAAAAATCCCAGGTAAAAGTTTAGATTCAATGCCTATTTCCATTGGACCTTTCAACACTGTGTATTTATGAGCTACCTGAAAAGGAAACAGAAGGATAACCAGTCTCCCAAACCTCCAAGAAATCTTTAACTGGGCTACTATAAAATGAATTAGCAAAGAAGAAAGAAGTACATCCAATGTTACATATAATTGAGTTTAACAGCCCTCTCTTTTTCTGAAGATCCTAGAAAACAGCATTTAAGAGGCCTCTGTGGCCTCTATGCCCCAGTTTTTTCTGCAGCACATAGATATTCCACAGACTCCTGGGGCACAGGGAGTGTGCAAAGAAGTGAAAGGATAGCAGACAAGGGCAGGAGGCTGGAACACCGACTCCTTTACCACCCTTCAGACCCAAGCCAAATCTACCAAGCCCTTTGCAGGCTAGCACTAAATTTGTGTGGAAAATACAATGGAAACTTGAGATAATGTGGTTTTCTATGTACACTTGGAATGCTGGCTAGGTCTTACACTTTGCCCATAGTCAAGCTAATCGAACTTAGCACATCCTGGCTCAAATTTTGATTGAGTTGGGCCCCTTGGCCTTTAAGTTGTATATCTGAATCCTCTTTGAAAAGATTTGGCCTACCATAAATATTTAGAGTATTGGAAGAGCAACCCATCTGTTTTTATGCTTATTTATAACTGTATCACCTTCCAGCACCGTGAGGTCTTTGAAAACTGAATGACATGACTGATGATGAGAAATTAAGTGATTTGGGTGAATGTTCTTATTCTCAGACAGAAATTTGTGGGGAAGTAATTTCCCTTACAGTTCTGGCCTTGTGCTTCTGTTTTTAGTGAACAGCCCAGTTCAGATTAGCTGGGAAGGTATGTGCTAACCATAATCCATACTAAGACACAAAATATTCATTCTCCCAGTTTGTTGTTCCAATTATTGCCTTATCTTATTGACCTCAGAGTATGGTAGGAAGAGAAGTAGAAAATCCCAAAATTTACAGAAAGGTTAAGCGTGTATCCTCATGTTGCCTATGAGCCTTTTGAAACCCTTGTCCAAAAAACTCGGCTCAGTGGAGGCCAGGAATCAGATTTGTGGATTGGAAATGGCTTTGAGAAGGCAAGTTGCAGGCACACACAAGGTCTGGGGGCAGTTATTGTTGTTCCTTTGGGAGAAAGAAGGTTACCCTGATCCTAGGGACTAACCAGAGTGCCAGATTTTCTCCTCCAGCTTAAGTCACCTGGATACTATGAGGGTTTCTGTGGGGTCACCTGGATACTATGGAGGTTTCAGTTTTGCAGCATCTCACTAATATCACCCAGGTACCCCCATTCCCTCAAACCTGAGCTCAGAAAAGTCCACTCACCGCCACGGACAAATCCTTTTCTTATTCCATGGAACCCAGACCCCGGGCGTAGCACCCACCAATCCCAGGATCTTCTAGTTCCACTCCCCTCCCACCCCTTCCTTTTCACTCTGGAATTCTGACCATTCACATTTCAAAGGCAGAGATGAAGACAGTGCGTCTAGGTGGCATCTGCAATGCTTCCATTAAAACTCGTAAGCGTAGCTTGTATCCACAGAGTCCCTTAAATTTCTTCACGCTATGATTTCCCAGATTATGCTACTTGTGCTCAGGTGTCTCTGTTTCTCCTGCTCAAACCCAATGATTTTTGAAGGCAGTGTGGGTCCCAGCCCCAGGCAGGGAGGAATGCGCCCCCTTTCGGCAGGAGAAGGCAAAGAGGAGCGCTTCTGCTAGGCTGGCCGGACGCTCCAACCCGCGGAAAGCTGCGCCTCCGCATCGCTACCACGCGAAGGAAATGGGGAAGGTAGGGTAGGAGTGTTTGAATGTTTGCCCCGGCAGAAACCAACCATTTAATCAAAGATACTGTGGGCTCTGTTTTAAACGTTAAAACTTTTCCATTGAATTAATTCCTCCTGGACTTATTCCACCCTCTCACTCCCCCAAAAGGGTGAGATTCAAAACGAGCCTGCTGTTCCAACCGCTGTGTGAGCCCATTCCTGTAGCTGAGTTTCTTTATAGTCTGTCCTCGCCCTCACCCACTAAGAAAATTTCCAGTCACTTGAAAAATAACTGCATGAACACGAACAAAACAAGAATACCTGCCCTTCTATCTTCTCAAAACTCGAATCTGGAGGATTCAAATTAGTAAACAAATTTCAAATGTATGGCTTATTCGGAGCTGAGCCTGCGGCAATCAGTAATGGTAAAAATAAGCCCCCCAAATTCTTGGGAATTAGCTTCCTCGTTAGGGGACGCAGGAAAGGAGCTGGGATCCAGTACCAGGCGAGTGTGTTCTGATCATACCTCAGACCCTTACTCCTATATTTGAGAACTAAAGAGATAGCAGAATTCTTAAGAATCTGATTGTTCTCAACGTCTTCTAAGCCACTTGTGCGATTGATTGATTGATTCCACCACGTTTTCTTTATTTCTTCCATTAAATTTCCTTAACCAACCACCATTTGTGCCTTTTATTCCCCTCCCCTATGCTAAAGTGGTTGTTGCCCCTGTAATTGTCTTTCCATATGTTTTTTTCCCATCAAGAAACATGGTCCCTGCGCAAGTAAAATGTACTATTTTCTAAGCCTCAAACCTAAAATCAATACCCTATGCCTGTCTCTGTGAGTATTTCCTTGAAGCTATTGCACTAAATTTAACAAATGACAGCACCCAGAATCAGCTAATATTTAGACCACGTGGTGATGCCTTGCTCAAGAATGTCCACAGGTGAAAAACTAACCTGCTGACTCCAAAACATCCGATTGTTCCTTCGCAGCTTTCTCCCAGTGTATCTTCAAATTTATTGTTTTGATAAGAAGCAGAGCTCAGAAAAGAGGAGAATGGTAGTGGTTTGTTGATATTACTATTACTGTTTGAGGGGTATTGTTAGCCTGCTCACCAATCTATTTGATTTTCCACATTTTTGTGGATGTATAATAATGCTGTTGAAGAGGGTTACAGGAGACGGAACTGGTGGGAGGGGTACTCAGGCCAGGCTGCCTCGAAATAAAACACAGAATTCAACACGGAGCACCCAGTCCGATTACAATGGTGTGCACTCACAGGTAGTTCTGTAAATGTTTGGATACGAAGTGGCCATTGGGTGTTGGTCCCTTATCCAAATATTTCTCATAAATTTCTATGTCTTGCTCCAAAGAATACTCTCATAGTTGATTAAACTTGCAAAGGCTGGAATAGAGAATGCTGAGCCCGCACATTTTATTTTTTGTTTGAGGGGGCACTCTTAACCCCCAAACTCTTCCACTATCTCAAACAGAATAACTAAAACGCTAGTAACACTCTCCCGATTTTTTTTAAAAAGCTGTTCTTCAGGGCAGCGCCTATGGCTCAGTGAGTAGGGCACCTGCCGGCCCATATGCCGGAGGTGGTGGGTTCAAACCCAGCCCCGGCCAAAAACTGCAAAAAAAAAAAAAAGCTGTTCTTCATATGGTTTTTGCTGACACCATCTCTTCTAAAGGTTAAAAAATTCATGTTCCCAGAACGGTTGAAAGGGGACTCTGCCAGTGCCTGGAAGCACACAGAGGTCTTAGCACACACACAGGCACCCGCAGACGTTTTAAAACTGAGTATGCGACTCCCTGGTGCTTCAGCCCACTAGGAGTGTTCTCCAGCAGCTAAAGGTCTGTTTGAGCGAAGTGCTAGTCTGAGGTGGGGAGAAGGGCGGGTAAACAGAGTATAGGAAAGGAATTATAAAAGAAATACACCTTTTGCAATAAAAAGAAAAATCAAGTTGATCTAAGGATTCTCTTGGTTGAAAATCTACAGCTGTCACTTAAAAGAAAGCGTCCTAGCCGAAGCTGGCTGCTGGCGGAGCGCGGCGTTCAAAGCTTCAATCAGAGCGGATCTGGGTTGGTGGACTAAAAAAGCTCACTGCTTCTGAATGGGCTTTTTTCGCAAGCGGCGTGAAGAAGGTGACATCCTGTTGGTTTGAGAATGATTTATTCACTCGTGTTGTAAAATCTAAAATGATGCCCCTGGGAAGAAGGGGGAACTTTAGGGACACGTGTGATCCAAAGCTGCCCGCCTGACGCCCTGGCAATCTGACCTGAGCCACGGGTAAGATGGCTCAGCTAAAGTGCAAGACTGTGAGACGTCTAACTCGTGGGAAAGGAGCTCCGAGTCTAGGAAATAGTTTCATCTGCGAAACAAACGGTGAGGGAAAGGGACTCTGCCTTCCAGAGTTGGGGAATCTGGAGCCCCAGTGAATTGGCAGCCTGGGCCATGGATGTTATTGGACTATCTATCTTCCCACGCTCCGAACTGGAAATTGTCCGCCACTCCAAAGTAGATGGGAATCACTAGACTATCAATTTCTCCAAAATTTTAAGAGAAGGAGGCCATCCAGGTTCCTGCCCTACCTGAAAAATAGACTGGATTCCCCACCTCTTCTCTGGCCTTCATGCTGTCCCTTGGTCATGGATTTCTCCCGCCCCCAAATAGAAAAATTTCCAGGCTACCCTTAAAATGGCATATTTTATTGGCTTCTCTCTTGAATTGAGATAATTGAGGACCAAAAGTAGAATGCCAGCATCAGCACCCGGTCCAGGGGCCTAGGGCGGTGCCTCATAAGAAAATTTCTGGCGGCCACAATTGTTTGTAAACACTGGGACTCTAGGAGGATTGATATTATTGTGATGAACATTCTAACTGGGAAGCACCACCGCGCCCCCCCGCTCCAGCCCCCAATGTTCTTGCTCGTGGGCACTTTCTTCTAGCGAAGAGAGAGGTCGGTGGAGTTGGGCCTGAGAGCAAGGCTGAAAGATTGCGCAGGCAATTCCTTCGCGCCGCGTTTACACCTCTCCCTTTGTGACAAATCGATTTCCCTTGCCCCTGTTCTGCATTTGCATCCCGCCTCGGGCCGGGGCCCAGCTGCGCCCGGGTGCACACTTAGCGCTGGCTTGTGAGTGTGTGCGTGTGTGTGCGCGCGCGTGTCTAATTGACTTTCCGTCTACCTTTTTATGACTACATGTGTTTCCAACAAAAGGTCTTATTAGGACAATCTGGTTTCACTAATTTAGAGTTTGGGAACTTGGAAAGCAGGGCGCTTTTCTTTCTTTCTTTCTTTCTTTCGTTTTTTTTTTTTTTAAGAGTTTGCAGAAGTTCAGATTAAGAAATGACGGCAGGATGCTCCGTCCTACGACTAGAAATAGGTTTGCCTATTTTTATGACCTGCTCCTCTTTCCTTCCCAGACTAGCTCCATTCTATCACCAGCCCTACTAGCCTTCTATATTCCCCCATTAGCCATTGGATTCCTAACAGTAGTAAAGAAACGTTTCTTTAAATACTTAAGGCACTTGAACCCAGAAGTGAGAAATTTACCAGACTGGAAGAATTAGTAAAGTGGGAAACAGGTAGCCCAATAGAGAGGAAAATGGAGTGAATATCAACTAAGGAGGAGAGCTGAAATAATGATGGGAACCCCCTGGGGAAAACCTTTAGACAATACCTAGCTCCTCTTTGCTAAAATCAACTCAAGCTGTAAGTAGAAATTTTGCAAAATTTGGAATCTAATAGTGAAGATTTAAGGGGAATTTGTTTTACTGATTTCAGTTGAAAAGAAAATTTAGAGAGGAGAAGGATAAGGCCTATTTCTATATAGATAAGAGTAAAAGGTACTTTTTGAATGTTTCCCATCTCTCCAAAGATGATAATATGTTCCCAATCCAGCAGACTTCCATTCCTGAGACCCCTCTACTCCCTAGTTCCCTGTCTGACCCTCACTGTCCACTGTAGGCTGGATGCTCAGTGCTGCCCACAGGGTCTGACTTTCAAGGAGCTCTCGACAGTTTCCTGGGCAACTCTGGATGCCCAAGAATTATAGAGCAGGGTCCTCCTGAAGGTTGTTGGTCACCCAGCTGTCAGACGCTCCCATTCTCATCCCAGGATTGTTATAAAAATAGGCCCAGTGGTCACCTCTGGGAGGCAAGGCCTGAGGAGTGTGCCTGCACGTGTGACAGTGTTTGAGCGTTCCTCAGCTCTTGGCTGCTTCCCCAAGTTCAGGTGCTAGTCAGGCACTGCGTCCCCATCACCTTGCCCTGCTTTCTGCAGCCTCCTTTTGAGCTGTCCACTGACCCTCCCTCTGCAGTGCATCTTCTCTCTGGCTGATCTCCTGGCCTCAGTTGCTTTTTGGAGATTTTCAGCCCATAAGGACTTTTTACTCCTCCTATCTCCAAGATGGGATCGAATATCATGCGCAGGCGGGTTTCTGGAGTCTTGTCCACCTCTCCCAAAAAACAGGGTCCATTCCAAACCCCGAGCTTTTCCTCGAGTCCTAGAGGATGCCACATGTCCATGCAGCCCGCCTTGGGCCAGGCCCAGGTCTCACAGGACCTGTTCCCAGTCGCAGTGGCCTCCAAATCTGCTCAGGGGCATTCCACAGCCAGCTCGGCCCAACTGTGCTTGGTACCCACTACAATGCCACCACGAATCCCAAGCTCCCTCCCCGTGGCATCCACTCTCAGAGCCAAACAACAGGTACCATCCGCATTCCTTCAGTCCTGCAATTTCCAGCACTGACTGGCACTAATCTGGGCCAGGGTTGTAGGAAACTGCAGGCCTGGGCCCTGCTTTTCTCATCTCTTTCCTCCTCTTTGGGCAGAGCAACACAGTCAGACCTTTCCTGCCCCGCCCTCGTCTACACAGAAGTTACTCTGAGGCCATGTTTTCTGTTATGGCTCCAGCCTCTAGTTCTCCCAATAGTGATAAATGTTTCAATTAGTAATCAGCCTTGGAGAAACAGAAACCACCGAGTGTGTGAAAGTAATCCCAAATACTATTCTCTCTCCTTTTTGTATGTTTTACATTTTCCTTATGAATAGTTTAAAAATAATCATAGTATTTCACAATCCTTTTGTTGGAGGTAAAGTGCCCCCACGCGCATTTAACTCCTCAGCAGCCTCCCAAGCCCCAACCCAAAGCTCAATGTGTCTGCCTCTGCGCCCAGCGCTGACCCGGGACTTGGGGACATCGATTCTTCATTCCTCAGAGTTGGCTGCCTTTCTTTAGCGAAAGGCCAAGCCAGACCACTTCATCCAGCCCCTGTCGCCGTCTAGGTTAGATTACCCTTAGTCTGATTTTGGCCAAAACACGTAGAGCTGCCCAGGCCTGAATTAAGAAAGCAGGGTGAGGGGCCTGCGCTCTCTCTGACCTGGACCGACGCTCTCCCTTCCGACTGCTTTATTTAGCTGGGCCCGCTGGGCTCCCAGCATTGTGTCCAGGCCCTATTTCCAGTTGTTTCCAGTTTTTGAGAGTCTCAGAAGGGCAATGTTTTGTGAAAATCATAGAATGCTGGTGTCCCCCAAATCTCTAAATTTGAAGAAGAAACGGTAATCAGCAAATAACGGCTTGAGGAGCGGCAAGCCTCATTTCAGAAAAGGGACTATCTGTGGGTATCTGGCCCCGTGTCACTTGGGACGATCCAGGTGACAGGTCTGTTACAGACTCAAAAGGTCGGGAAACACTTGCAGTAGGTTTGAAGACACCCTTAACAACGCGAGGAGAAATTTTCACCGGGTGCGGTATCTGTCCCTGAGGATGAGGAAGGGAGGCAGCGTGAACTTTTCTGAAGGGGCCACTCTCTAGAGCTCCTTGGGCGGGGCGTGGGCCTAGATATTGAAGCCTGGGTTTCCCTGAAGTCCCTGATGCGGGATCATGCGGGGACAGGATCTCGGGTTTCACCCCTAACAGACATTCCTTTCACTTGGCCAGACTTTGCCCAAGTCCGCCAGATTTTGGATTCAGCTGGGGTCTCAAACCCACTTGCAAGAGCGGCGACAGCAGGGGGCAGAGAGCAATTGCCGCGCTCCGGCCGGGCGTTCCCTAGCGGCCTCCCGGGCACGCCGGGCCTTTGGTGCCCGCGTGGAGTGTGCGGCCGGAGCAGTGCTGGTCGCGCTCCCTGTGTGTGGTGCCCTTTTCCAAGACCAGACATACCACCGGGAGAAGCCCCCGACTCGACTCGGCATCATCAACCCGCTGCTTTCCCAAACAGGGCTTGCTCCCTGAGTTTGCGCCCCAGCGGGACCTTTTCCCAGCCGGGCTCGGTCGCCCTGCCTGCGGGATGATCACGCAGCCGCCTTGGCCCGGGACGCAGCCGGAGCTGGGGCGGCGTAAGCGAGAGTCCGCGGTGGGCAGTTTCTGCTCGCAACCGCAGGGCCTGCGAGCGTCTCTCCAGCGGCCGCCTCCGCCAAGCCCTCGAGGAAGTCCTCCTTTCCTCAGCCCTTTCCTCCTGTGACCAGCCTTTCCCTTAGACAACTGCCACCACCTCTCCTCCCCAGTCTTCTCCCCCGGGCCCGGGTCGGACTCCCGCCGCCCTGCACCGGTCCCAGCCCTCTGTCCCGGGCACACACCCGCAGCGTAGGCATGCACCCTCACTCACTGTCCTGCTGCGGAGTGTCACTGCCGCTAGTGAGTCCCGGCGACTCCAGCAGGCTCCGGCCCGCCTCGCCTACGCTCTCGTCCGTCTGTGCCGCCACCATGTCCCCGGCTTCCTCCAGGTCTAGCAGGTGACTGACGGAGAAGTTCTTTTTCGCCTGCAGGGTGTCGAGGTTGCCCGGGCTGTCCAAGCGGCCGCCCAGCGCCGGTTGCCGCTCCAGAACGTGCCCGTAGCTGGAGGTCATGGTCTCCCCCTCCGATCCCACCCACCCCCCTCTTCCCGCTCGAATCAACACCAAACGCTGTGGGCGCGAGGGGGGAGAGAAGCAGAGTGGGGAAGAAAGAGGGGGGAGTGGAGAGAGAGAGTCGGAGAGAGGGAGAGAGGGAGAAAGAGGGAGGGAAAGAGAGGAAGGCCAAGAAAAAAAAAAAAGTGGAAAAGAGGGCGGGGGACCCCCTTGTGCAGAGCAGAGCGTTCTGCACCAGCCGCCTTCCACAGCCTGGGTTGCTTTCTTGAGGCCAAGTCCGGCGCGATCCAAAGAGATAATCCACACCAAAAAGAAAAATTTAAAAGTCACTTTATGTTCAAGTCAGGAGAAAAAAAATCCCTTCTAACTCTCCAAAAGCGTCCGCACGCGCACGCTAAAAATAATAATAAGGGAGAGAGAGGAAAGGGGAGGCCAGCAGGGCGGAGGAGTTAGGCAAACAGAAGAAGAGAGAAGAAGGGTGGGAGAGAAGAATCAAAGTGGGTTTTTTTTTTAAAGGTTAAAAAAGTTATTCCCAGGCAAGAGTTCAAGCACCAACAGAAGAAGGCTTGTTCCAGCTTTAAAACATCTTCAAGAAAACGTGTTCCCCCCTCTCTGCACTCCTGTGGATTCTCAGGAGTGACTAAAGTTTCAGGAGGAGAGGGTGATGTCTTGCAGATGTATTAGAGAGCAGGATTCTCACTTTACTTTTCGTAAGGAGTAAAAAAAAAAAAAATTAAAAATTAAAAAAAATAGGGCTTCAGGAGTCCAAAGGAGGGTGGTGGCGGGTTCCCCCCTTTCCCTTCTCTCTCTCCCCCTCTTCTTGCTGAGCTCCTTTTTCCTTCTCAGTTGGATCAAGAAGCTCTCTGGCACTTCAAAAGGCACAAACTGGCATGCAGAGGAGGCTTTGTAGGGAATACAAGAAAATTGGAGACCCCTGGGAGGGCAGATCTCGACTTAATAGGAGCCTGTAATTACGTGGCAAAGCCTTTGTGCCGTGCCTGACGTTTTACAGACCCCCTTTCTCCATCACAATCTCCTTCTTCCTCCTTTCCCTCGAACCAAAAAACAGTCTGATTAAGAAAACCCCCTTTGCCAACATCAGAGCAGGAGAGAAAGAGAGAGGGAGGGAGTAAGAGGGAGAGAGGGCGGAGGGGGAGAGAGGGAGGGAAGAGAGCTAGAGAGCCCCTTTAGATTTTTAAAGTAAAGGTCTAATTATCATTCCCGTGCAATAGTATCAAGGGGAGAAAAGACAAACTGAAACCCACAGTCACTTCAAACGGGCTGATTATTTTGCTTCGGCATTAACTCTTCCAGATTTGTTTAAGATTCTGTTGGAAAATCTCATTTGCATGTTTTGATAACAGCTGCGGGGAAACTTGTTGGAAAAAATCCACAACTATCACAATCAAATTTTCTCCTCCTTCTGCCTACTCCCACTCCCCTTTTAAGGTTTCCTGCTGTTCTGTTTTGGGGGAGAATGAAGGGAGTGTCGGAGAAAACGACGAGAGAGCAAGCGTGTTAAGGCTGCGTTTGGCTCGGTGGAGACAGCCTATTAAATAATGTAATAAAATAACAAGAGGAATAATAATGGGAGGCTCTCCCACGCTTCTCCGTGGATTAAAGGCAGGTTGGGGAGATCTAGAAAGCACCGAATCCATTCGAGGCTTTTCCGCGCCGTAAGGAATAGGAAATTTACGTATTTATTAAACTGGAGCAAAAGACTTAAGTATATCATAATCATCCCCCAGTCCCACCCCACCCCTGCCAATTAGTAACCTCTTTGGTGCAGCCAAGGTCATTTCCCCCGGCGGCGGCAACGCTAAACCCAGAGGGTCCTGCTGCCCAGATTCCGAGCAGACACCAGCACTCCTAGAGGGAGCGACAGCGGGAGGGGCGCCTTATGCGCTGAGCCTCCTCCTGGAGCCCGCGCGGGTGCGGTGGGGGAAGGACAGAGCGCAGCGGAGGACCCCAGCTAAGTCTACAAAGCTCTGTCGTCCGTCTGCTGCGCCTAACTTGACAGAGGACAGAGAGGTGCTGAGCGGTTTTTTCATGACCTGTTGGAATCCGGTAACAGCTTTAATAGTCTCATTAGAAATGAGTTACTATATGACGAGTAAGTAAAATATTAAGTGCTTATTTGTGGCGTTTTATGTTCTTTACACACACACATTCCCTTGATTGTTAGACGTTTTTTTTTTCCCCCCCTATAGCCGAGAGGCTCTACTGGAGAGAAAGAAGGGTCCGAGTGTGTGTAAAATGGTTTCTGGGCTCCAAACGGCCATAGTTAGCCCAGAACTTCCAGCCCTGATCTGGGAAAAGAACATTTGATGCCATCAAAGAGCTGCAGATTGAAACCAGATGTGCTCGCCTCGGTTCTTTCCATGCATTTAATTAAGGAGCCGGGATGGAGGAGACTTTTTCATCATTAGTCCACCTACTCCCACCTCCTCTTTCCATCCCTTGGTCCTCCTCCCCCCGCCCCCAACCCGGGCCGCTTGAACCTCCGACCACGAGCTCAGAGCCCCTCCGGCGCCGCCCGGAGCGGAGCGCGGGTCCCTCGGTCTCCCCAGCGGTGCAGTTCTGGGCAGTAAACATCTGTCCGCGCCTAGCCAGGGCGAGCCGAGCGCGCGTGGGGGGCGGGCGCGCACGCGGGACGGCGCCGCGGAGTGGGCCCGGGTTTGGGGGTGCCCTGCGTCGGAATTCCCTTCCCCGCTGCCCCCAGAGTCCCAGCGGAGCGCCGCACGTGCTCGTGCCATCTGCTGGTGTGGACGCGACTTAATTGAGCGGAGAACTTTCCACCCGGCGTCCTGCTCTGTGCTCTTAAGTGAAAGGCCAGTGCGGCCGTTTCTCCCTTCCCCACCACGCCGCAGCCGCCGCAGTTTGTCCCATCAGCGGACCAGCCTCCCCGAAACCTCCCAGGACTGAAGCCTCTGCTCGCCACTCCCTCCTTTCTCATTCTCCTTCCTAATTTACACAGTTGCGTTTTAACGTTGCTTTTTGTCCCCACGGGAATTACTCTTTGTGACAAAGACCTGCGTAAGGGGTCGGGGCTTTTGGCATCCCCATTTCCCCTGAAGAGCCAGCGAGCGACCTTGGTCAGTTACGGGAAGATCCCCCTTCGGAGGAAGTTGCCTGGTCCTGCTGACCTATCTGCGTGATTGGTGACCGAGGAATACCGACACATAGATGGGCGTTTGGAAGCATGGCCAGACTTCTTCGCTCAAATCGGCAGAGGTCTCCGGAGGGATCAGACGCTTCTTGAAAGTCACCCTCTTGTCATTTGTGTGAATACCCACCGATCCTACGAATACCAACCAGGGTGTTAACGGTGTCAACAAAAACACCAGACGCGTTTGCTAAACATTCATGGACTGAATACACATACGCATATAACATCCATTATACATACACAATATAAACTTCTAAGTGCAATCCAAGTAGCTCTCGGACTTAGAGCCTAATGCCTGCTGACAGCTCGTCCAGCCCGGCAGCGCAGCTCTCGCCTCGCCGCTGCTCTAGAGGCCCGAGGCAGGGGCTCCAGGCTCTAGGAATGGGGTGTGTGTGCTGAGGGGAGCTTTAAAGACTGTGGGGGCACAGAGTGTCCGCCCGCTACTCCGAGGTGGAACTCAGGGCTAGATTCGCAGGGTGCTCAGGAAAAAGGAGCCAACATCGGAGACTGTGTCTGGATCCCAGTGAGGACACCGCAGGCAGTCGGGCCACCTCCTGCAGTCCCGGTGCGCTCTTACGGGAATCCCTCCGAGGCCGCTGGGGCTCAGAACGGCTTGAGAGACTCTTCCTCACCCGGGAGAGGCGACTCTTTTCCGGGGGAAATCCTGTAGGCCTCAGCTGCAGAGACCCAGCCCTGGCTTCCTCCCACCCCAGACATCACCATGGGGACTCTTTGGGACAGTCCCCTAGAAAGCAAATCATCTAGTCAAACACCCTACAAATTATTTCTTCTTCTTCTTCTTCTTTTTTTTTTTTTTCTTTTTTAGGTCTGCATGGTTTTTTTTCTTTCCCCCTTTTTTTTCTATTAACAATTACAAGTGGATTGGATCCACACTCTGATTATGTTTACACACAACATTTGTAAATTGTTGAGAGTCTGGATTGTAATTTAACAACATGAGGATAACCCTACAGGGAAATTTAAGACAGAACAGAGAGCAGGTTCATTCCAAAACACAAAAGACAAAAGAGGAGCTCTGGCTGAGAAGGTGCCCCCAGAACCCCGAGAGTCAGGGCTCATGCTCTACCCAAGGCACCCAGAGGTGGGCTGGGGAGCTCCTTCCCAGGGCAGGAAGGGCTGCTGAGCCCAGCCTCTCCTCCTGGTCAGGGTCTAGGCTAGAGAGATGGAGCAAGGGGTAAGTTGGTGGAGCAAAGTTCTCTTGGCTTAGGTTACAGGAACCAGGAGGACCATGCACCTCCAGAATTCAAGAAGGACCATCTGGCAGAAAGATGTCAGGAGGGAAGGCTTGAAGAAGCTGCGGCAGAGAACACACACTCATCTCCCAAGCAGGCAGTACTCTCAGGCTGGGAACCTAGAAGGCCTCAGAGAATAGGCTGCTGTTGCCCCAGCAGTTCCTTAATCACTACTTGGCTTTCCCCAGTGTGATTTGGGGTGAGTGGGGTGGGGGTTGGAAAAAGAGCATTTCCAACTCAGAATCTCTGAACATATGTAGGCCTTTCCTTGGCTTGAGCTTTGACTTTCATCCACCAATCAGTATTTATTAAAGTTTGAAGCCCTGGATGATGTAACTAATCAGAACCCTTTTCTTCATGACCCTTCCAGCATCTGAAAGTGGCTTTTCAACTATTCTTTCTACTCCACTCCCTTTCAAATAACGCCTGTTTTGGATTCTTCCCCACATCAGTGGGGGCAAAGCTGGCTCTAGCAAGGAAACATGCCAAGAGATCAGACCAAGGTAGGAAGGTGGTTTGGTTCCTGGCCATGTGCCCCTGGGTGGTCTTATTAATAATTAGGTTTGGTATTGATTACTGTCCAGGGTTTCTCTGGCACTTGAAGTTGGCAGAGTTCTGGTTAGCAGAACATCCCCCACTCTAAGCAATATCCCCTCTGAGATGGAAGCCGGGAGCTATAGTCCCTGACATGCCGATAAGCTGACATGATAATTACATGTGACAGGTCACAGGTTCTATGACATGTGAAGAACACAATGCCACCCTCATGCAAATAACATGCTGTGGAGTAGAAATTCTTTCCTGCTCATGGTTGACAATCCAGTATATATTCGTTAACAATGATACAGAGAGAGAGAGAGTGAAATGCAAAATAGATTCTACAGGGTTCCCGTATTTAATGGTTTTAGAAGGTGACTTCATGCCAAACCTGAAAGGGACTCTCCTTTGGCTTTGTAATTCTGGTTCTTAAAATGGTAAGTGGCATTCCAGGAGCATTCATTCTCCTAGGCCTGGATGCACGCTTTCCACCCACCTCCACCTATATCCAGCATCACCACTGAATTATTGAAGTTTCACAATAATCAAAGGAAGTAGGAATAAAAACACATTTCAAGTAGTGAATTGGTACTGGGTTCACTCTGTTGTAGACTATTATAGGCTGGGGAGCCCAAAATATTCAACGGGGACCCAGTAGGGTTACTAGAAGGCCCATCTATTCCTCAAACCCCTGGACACTGACTTTTTGTACAGCACCTAGGTCTTTAGCTGAAGACACCAGTGCCCTTCAAATTTGCAAATGCAGTAAGTAATCCTCAGGCCTTATTTTGCTGAATACTTTTGTTGTGATTGACAGTGGTGAGTGTACTCTTTTTGAAATTTTTCTCCTCGTCCTCTCTCTATTTCTCTGACAAGAGAAATATTTCTTCTTTTAGTCTTTGTGGAATATTCCTTTCCCTGCACTCACTCTTTTCAGATGTTGATATTCTCCAGAGATCTATCTTTAATTTTCACTGTCCTTCACAATCAATAGGTTGTTCTTAGAGGATCTCA
>CAUYRH010118642.1:0-48149 GCA_963574655.1 Perodicticus potto
GAGGCTCGAGGCCTAGAGGAGGAGACGGGGAAAGACCGGGCGAGGAACGGAGAGAGCTTCTCTCTCCCCACTTGAAATCTCTCCCTCTACCAGGAGCTTTGGTGTTTTCTGTATTCTTTTCTGTAAATCAATTCTGTCTTAGCACGGAGGGGTGGGGGGGGAAATAATGTAATGAAGAATAATAAAATACATGTATTTAAAAAAAAATTAAAAAAAATAAAATCTGAGATCTGAGTTAAAAAAAATATTAGTAGTCTTTAAATTCCATGGCAACTACTGTACTGGGCCAACAAGTCTGGGCTGCCTTCTGCCCTCTTCTCTACTCCCTGCATGAGCCTTCAGCAGACTTGATCCCTACCATCTTAGTACACATCCAGATGTAGAAATTCCCAACATAATGCTGTAACCTAAGACAGATTCAACTACCAGGAGTAACATGTCTTTTGATAACTCTGAACTTTTTAACCTGGTTCTGATTTTATCCATGCCTCAAAAAGACCTCATATACTACAGGCTCAAGGTTCGCTTTCGTTTTTTTGTATTATTCCCGAGTTATCAGCCTGAAATTATGGCACTCCTGTGTTATACAGGGGTCCATGTCCCCACCTATTGAAGGGAGGGATAGATGCAAATGAGTGCACAGTGCACGAATCGAATCTGTTGGTGTGAAGGTCTAGACCAAGGCAACGTAATCTGCAGTGTTGGAAGTCGAGATGGGTAGTACTTCTGGGGGTGGGAGGTTTGTGACTGGAAGAAGCCATGAGGAGTCTTTCTGAGGGCTGGTCAACTTCTGTTTCTTGATCTGGATTTTTGTTTCACGATAAGTGTTCAGTCTGTGAGAATTCACTAAGCTGCATAGTTATGGAGAAACATTTTTCTTTTCTCTTTTGTGGCCCATTTTCTTTATTACATGTCAATGAAAATTTAAAAGAAAAAATAGTACAGTTGAAGTGAAAAAGAATGGTACGGCTGTGTATTTTTTAAAAAATGGTCGTATATGACAAATTTGCCACAGGAGTATCAACATAAACATGCAACTGCGGGCTTATTAACAACACTAACCCTGGTGAGAGCATCCCCTACGGCCGGTTGAGCAGCCCTGGTGTACAATGAGGTGTCTCACCTTGTTGTCAGTGAGTGATGGCCGGGCAGAGGTCTGCGTCTCATTATGATAGCAAGCTGGCCACTTTGCTTTCTTGCCTGTATGTAAGCAGAAAGCAGGAGTTTGGGCGTAAATGACAAGTACATCTGTGACACGTGGCCTGACATTTGGTACCTGTAGCTGTGCTGTTTGGGCTAGATGGGAATGGAAAGGGGACAAGTGAGTTTCCCCCGGAAGAGTCAAGCTTCCGGTCACTCTGGAGTTAGGCAACTGTTGCTTTCACTGTCTGAGTGCTGAAAAGTGAATGAAATTATTCTTTGGCCTCATTATGTCCTAATGTTAAAAGAATTCTTTGTAATAATTTAAACTGAAATTGCTTATTGTGCCTATTATGTGTCAGCCCTGTATAGGGTTCTGAGGGTTCAAGGGTGAGCAGTATACCATCCCTGCTAAATGCCACAAGAATATGGTTTCTTGGGACTCTGATAACTACCAAAAGCTGAATATAAAACATCATAACTCAAATTTATTTTGTTTTTTTTTTCTTTCCTGTTTTATTTATTTTTTATTTTTTTTTAATTTTTAATTATTTTTTATTGAGTCATAACTGTGTACAATGATTCAGGCTTGGAGTACAGTGTGCGGGCTTCCCATACAATTGGAGATATTTTTATCAACCTGATTAATGTAACATTCATTGGCAGGGCATTCCAGTGTGACAGATCTGAGGAGGGCAGAGGCCCCTCCCCTCATTTGCCATAATTGGCCGCTTCTCCCTTTAGGTTGGAGAAGTTGTCATGTCCAGCTGGACACACACCTGTCCTGGCAGAGTTCTCAGGGCTCTGGACCTCTGCTCCTCTTCCCGGTAACCTGTGAGTGTGACCATCTTGCCCGCTGTGGTGTTTGATGCCCTTTCAGACGACCGGGAAACTGATGCCAGCAGAGATCAACTCACGGGCCTCAGATCAAACTATCCACAGAGAGCAGTTCTGACAACTGTCCAGGCGTCTGCGTCTGCTGTTCTCCTCATGCTCTATCTTTCTGGCTGCAGGGGATTCTCCCATTTAAAATGCTCACAAATAATGTATCAAAAGTTGGATTTCATTGTCCTTCTGCTCTCAATCTTTCAGGTACATGCTCTTCTCTTTGTTCTTGAGCTTTCACCACGTCCTGGTTGCTGCTTTGCACAGAGTAGCTCGAAATTGGGCTTTCTTTTCTCAGTTGCTATTGTTAGATAACATCAATCTTGTATTGATCTGTGTTTCTGATGGCCACAGCCTTCTGCTATTTGAATTTCACACATTTTTTTTTTCTCTCTCTACCTCAGTCTACTCAAGATACTGCTCTAAATTTGTATTCTTTACCTGTGGTCACTTGGAACAGATTCAAATATCTCTTGTCACTCTAAATGTAGTCTTAGCAGCACCACTTTCAACCACTTCACCCATTTCTTTTTTTCTTTTCTTTTGTGGCCCATTTTCTTTAGCTCCTAGGAAACGCTGCGATAACTCTGTATGATTTTCATTTCTACCTCAGCATGTTTTTCCAAGTCTGGATAAGTTATTGCAATTGGTTAGCTCATGGAAATAATACAGCTTACATGGTTTGACTTGTTCAAGGTGTATTATTCTACAGAAAATGTGTGTTACCTGCTTGGTGTCTGTAATAAACAGGGCACTATTTGTCAAGTTACTGGCAAACTTTGCCCACGCCCGGTGTTATAGCTAAACTTGTGAGTTCCAACAGACCTGTGCAGGTTAATATGACCATTCCTTGTGACAAAAAATGCACAGCCAGGCATTTAGCAGGTAGGCAATAAATTCTCATTGACCAAATAAATGAATATTTTGTCCTTTTGTTTCTCACTTTACAATAAAGCTTAGCTTTCTTTTTCATGAATTTCCTTCATTTGCGAATGAGAAAAGTAAATAACACTTATTTTTTTTAACTCATATATAAGTTGCTTTACAAATTGTTCATTTGTTCTTCTAAGATTTCTATTGTAAATAGATTAGGAAAACTAGTTTAGGGATAAACTTAAGTGCTACTTGCTCAGGAGTTGAAGAAATTTGTCCAATTCCCAGCTCACTGACCGAGGATAACTTCTTTAGTAACTCCCTTCTGTTGAGAATTGTGTCCTAACATCCAAGGGAACTCTGAAAAGCAGTTAAGAAGATGTGACATGTTAGGCAGTGTCAGTGGCGTGTTTGTCATTCTGGTGCCTCTCTGCCCTGGAGCGTATTTCTATCAGCTTCACTTAAATTCCTACCGTATTATTGCCTCAACAATATTGTATGTGGGGTCTGTCCATGTTCCAGCTTAGTTTCAGGATAACTTTTCTTCTAGGTCATGGCACTTGGAAATGATCCTGCCTAGACAGGGGACCTTTGAACATAAATTTGTTTCCACATCTGGCATCCATTAGCTTTCCCATCAAGACCGTTTTTGGAGCTAACTCCATCCACTGTCCAGATGTTTCTTTTACTTGTGGCTTAGCAAAAGATATTTACACCTTGCTGTTTAGCACACATATGGGGTAATAACCTTGGGGGATTTTGAAAGCCCTGAGCTGCAATTCCTGTGAAATTGTAGGCCAAATTGTCTCTGTGGTGTGGATGCTGAGCTATGCAAGCCTCCCCTCAGCGCCTGCCAGTCACTCATCTCACCACGGGAGGGCTGCCACTTTATGGGGCCCGTGGTGGGGCGTATGAGATGCCAGCCCAAGGACGATGGTTCACATGACCCCCAGAGGAAAGCCAAAGACCCAGAGGGAGGTGGGTTTTTTCTTTGTTAGGCAGAAAAGCTGTGAGAGTATAAGAATTAGAAAATTAGCCTTGATTTTTTTTGGATGTGAAATATCACCTTGTATTTTATTTTAAACTGCACAGAGAATGAGCACAAGGGTTTCCGTAAATGTTACTGCCCTTGCCCAGACTTTGATCTCTTGCTGAGCTGTTAGCATGTGAGTGTGTTTTGAGTGATCGTTGTGTGATAATCGAAGACAATTCTTAAACATCTGCCTGAGATCACCCTTGGGGACGCATTACCATTAGCTGTGGGGGCTTCACACACGGGATATCCAGAGCATGACACTATCTTCCACATAAATGAGCCCGAAGGGGACGATAAGTACTCTTTGGGGGTGTTTGAGTTAATTTTATAATAATCAGTGAACAATAGGATGTTAGCCTAATTCTATGAAAAACATCACAGCATACCTCTTAATGTACTAATTCCATTGCTCCTTTGTTCAAACAGTCAATCTCCCCGTATGGCTAAATTTGTGTTCTTGTTTTTAAAATCTGAGTATTTATAGGTTATACAAGTTTTAGTAAGAAAGCCTCAGAAATCGTCCAGCCTGACCCTTGATCCTCTCAATTTTCATATGAAGAATCTGAGTCTCTGGGGAAGGGGATTATTCTGTATTTCTATTTTAGAGTCTTGCTTTAAAACTTATTTACAAGCTTTTACTCTGGGATGAAATCTAGTCTGCGTGCGCTGCATATTTGGGAACATCTGTGGATGTAACATACTGTGCTTGCTTCTTCCAATATATGTTCTTCTTCTCGCCAGAGCCCTGCTACTTTCTTCCAAATGATTTGGAATTCCCGCGGCCCTTTTCCTTCCATTAGACAATATTATCTCTTCCCAAGGGTATAGTTAAATAAAGAGTCAAGGTTACTGGTATGGATGAGCTGAGGCAGAAAAAGAGGTACTCCGTTGTTTAATCACAGGACTGATGGCAGTCAGCTGGAGGAAACATAACGCCTGTATCTGCCACATGCTGCTGCTCCGAGAACAAGGGAGAAATGTGAAAGGTTAAAACAAAAGCAGAAAGCAAAATAATAGGTATATCCACAGGCTATCCCCTGCCAGGTGAGGGGGGAAGAAGGCAATGTGTCCCCATGGAAGGCAATGACTTCAGTCTACTGAGCTGTTGAAAAAGGAGAAGTTCACCACGGGAGACAGGAAAAGCAGCAGTGGAGAGAACCTCGCTGCAGAGCACTCACTGTTCCTGCGCTAACGCTGGCTCCAGGCTGCGCTGCTCAGTGGGGTGCGAAATCACAAGTAATAGAGCAGGGGTTCCTAAGTGAGCTGAAGCTGCTTCCAATTACATCCTGCTATTAGCCACTTTTAGAACAACCATGTTGAACAACTCCACGTTTATTGAACTGTGACATGTTCTTGAAGAAATCGTCAATAGAGACAGTTGATTATAGTTACACTTACTCTGCTGGCATCTTAGATCTTAACTGGTTTAGAATGTTTACCAGGGTGGGATGCAGAGGAAGGAAAGGGGTAGAGTTGAATTGGCAGCGGGAGCTGGTCGTACCAAGGTGTTCCCATGGAGTCTTCAGGAGGCTTTCATTTACCTGTTTGTGCACTTCTGGTGAAGATTATGCCCAGACTCTGTTGAAGGTGGTTTAGGCTAGAGTACTTTGATATCTGATGAGAAGGCAAATGAATGGAAGCTCAGAGAGCACAGCCAACACTAAGGAAAACAAAGACTGTGATTTATGTAGAAGATTAAAGATATTAAATACCACCATTGCCCATGGAATAGCCTTTTTACAAAATAAAATGAGCTCATTGAAAATAGAACTTAAAATGTAAAAAATAAATCCCCTGTCAATTTCTCCTAAAACGATGGCTGTAAAATCCTTTTTCACCCCTAAGATATTAGCACATATATTGTCATTTCTGTTTTGATACATGTCAGTGAGGATTTAGAAACTTTAATGAAGAGCACATTTTATGGATAATAAATTGTTTTGTTGAGTATACTGAAAGTTACTCAAGCTGCTAGGACAGCTAAGTTTCCACTGCATGGCCCAAGGGTTCCCTGCTTAAATTTTTCTCAGGATAATTGAATGTGTAATGGGATCATGGACACTTACACGTGAAAGGGAACTTACCAAATGTCTTTCCTACTCCTTCGAGTGCCTGGAGCAGTGAATGGCCTTGTCTACCTTATTAAGTCACTTGATATTCAGAACTAGAGTCAGGACTAGAACTAAGTTTATGGTTCCAAAATCCTCTTTGAATGTGCTGTCTGCACTGAAAGGCGTCAGTCATCTTTGCTACACTTGATCTGCGAAATTAGGACAGAGCTGATACTAGAAGCTTATGTCAAACTTGGCTTCTTCCAGTTTTTATCAGGCCAAGGATGTGATGTTTGCCAACCCTACTATTCAAAGAAACTTATTCCAAATGGTCTGCTTTATCCAAGAATCACTGAAAATGTCACCTGATCTCTGTCCAGTATTCCTTTTGCGTAACGTGATATATAAGCCCTGTGAAATTATCTTTCTTGGATTTTTGCATTAGCAAATATATCAGGCTAGGACTTCACACTGTTTTAAAAGGTGAGACAAAGGTGATGAAGGCCATGACTGGATTCTGATGAGCTCTGTGGCCTTAGAAAGTCTCTGAGCTTTACTTTTTCAATGGATAAAAGTGGTGAACTGAAAGGTCTTTAATTTGTACACTTTTTTTTCATTCTAAGTTCAGTATTGACAAATATTTCTGAAATTCTCGCAGCCTATCTGCTTAATCTCGCAATACTCCTCTCAAATCCAGCATGTAATTCTAGTGACATGATTAAAAAATATGTATATATATGTATGTATATAGGTATATGTGTGTGTGTGTATATCTATGTATCTATCTATCTATCTATCTATCTATCTATCTATCTATCTACCTATTTTTTCCCTACAGGGATCAGTAGGTCAGGGATGACCCTCTGTTAGTTATACAGTCAGTTTTGTTTCTCAGTATATAAGCCCTGTGAAATATTCAAAAGGAATATTGGACAGAGATCAGTGGTAGGGATATATTTGGCCCATCATTATATCCTTTCTCACTTTTCCACAGCCCACCACCCTCTACTTCCCCTCATGGATGGAACATCAGCAAAGTAGTCACAGAGTACGGATTAGAGAGCCAGATGAGGAAAATATTAGAAAATATGCTTAGGAACTAAACCCTATTGAAAGATATTTAATGTTTAATACCTGCCTGCAAGAAGACTTGCATCTTTGGCAAAGTTGAAAGAAAAAAAGGCATGGAGCTGGACACATCCATTTAGTTCTAATCTTGCCCTTACCATCATTCACTTATTAATTAAAGTATCGTGCACTCACATGCCAAGCACTCAAGGTACAGAGGAGAAGGAGACAGATGCAGTCTTCGTTCTCAGTAAGTTCATTTAACCAGGCAGGGACTTTATCCTCAACGTTATGCAAAGGAAATTCATACACTTCTGTAAAACTATAGATTTCTTTTAGAAACTCTGGATATGTGGCTTTACTTTTCAAAATTTCTCCTTGCCAAGAATGACAACTAATGGGACATGATACATTTTGCTATAAGGATATTATGGCATAATTCATCTAAAAGGTTACTACCCCCACCCCAGGCCCAATTTCTTAGGTCCCTAAGCTCCTGGTGAGCAGCTCTGCAGGAAGGCATTCCTTCACACTGTGCTGTGATCAGAGGCCTGGGGAGACTGTGTGACTACTCCAAGGTCAGAGAGTGAGGTGGCCTTGGGTTTGGGATTCAAGGTGCCTGCAGATGTCTGGGGAACTGGGGAAGAGTTCTAGTTATTCTAGGTACACTCGTACACTCTAGTTACACTTTCACCTTCCTGACTTGTTAGACAGATATTTTTTTTTTTAGTTTCCACGTTTCCAGGTATTGGAGGGTGGTGTTCTAAACCTGAATTGTCTTCTCCAAGGTGGGCCAATGCTAAGATCAAAGAGGCCACACTCTATCCTTTGGCCTGTGCCACATTCCAGACAGCAGTAGGGCTGTGCATAATTAGATAAAGCATACCTCCTGCTACCCTCAGGGGCTCTGGGCACATGTGCCAAGTCAGATAGACTTTATCTCAGTCAAGCATTGCCTGCCCCCCTGCTGTGGCCAAGTGCCCAGGCCTTTTGCTACTGTTTAACAAAGCCAACTGGAGAAGAAAATGACCCACATGCCAGCACAGGGAGAGTTCTGAGATGAAGAGGAAATTTCCATAAGGTACAGTGTGCAAATGAGAAATTCTGGCTTTCTTTTTCATCATAAACCAGCCATTTATCTCACTGGACCAGGAAACACCAAGAAAACCAAGATACACAGAGTGGGCTGCAGCAAAGGGCACGGGCATGGGCAGCGGGCTAGGAGTCGCAGGGCCTGAGTGTGAGGAATGAAGGGCAGCCCACTTCTACCTCTGCTGGTCACCATTCCCTGGGCTTATAAGAGCACGTTCCTTGTATCTTTTGTGCGCACAACCTATCCTGAGGGATGGAGACTCTCCCTCAGCACTTGTCACCATGCTGCGGTTCCTGCCAGCTCCTTAATCAAGCGTATGTGTGTTGAGCTGCTAACTCAGACCTGTCCCTGCACAGAATGCTGACGCGCTGTGTGGGACATGGGAGGAGTTCGACTGTGACCTCCGAGAGGATGGTGCTCATGGGCACCAACCTCCCGTGCAGATGGGAGAATGGAGGTGTGGAAGCTTCCCCGATAGCGTGGGGGAAACACACGGCATGTGGCCTGTTGCTCCTCCTGCCTCGGAGGGCCACGCTCCTGTGGGCAGTATTTGCTCTGGGTGGCGCCTACCAGTGGAAAGTTCTTCATGACTCCCATCACCAAGTACAGCGACAACACAGCCCTCTGCAACGTTTTCAGGGCCCAGGGCAGGGGTTCTGGCGCTGTATGTGTGCAGTGTCGCCCTTCATGAAAAGCTTTGGCGTTCCCACTGCCGGGTGTGGGTGATGAGAAGACAGACAAAGCAGGCCTTGCCCCCCACTGGGGCTCAGGGTGGGGATACTCTTTGCAGATTTGTAAGCAGGGGAGCTATAGTAGAGACATAACATTGCCAATTTGCTATAGGACCTTAAACAACTCTTTGTGTCTCAGCTTTTTCTTGTGAGATGACACTAATAATCCCTCCTTCAGAATGCTGCTTGTGAACTACATGAGATAATGCCCATGGATGTGCTTTGTAAGTAAGTGATAAACAGCCTTTCAGTGGGAGACCTTATTATCATTGTCTCATGCAGCTCCCTTCCTGAGGAATTTCATATGGAAGTGGTTTGAGTCAGATTTGAAATTAATTAGTGCATTAGTGTGTATATGACAGATTTGGAGAAGGTGTTGAACACTCCCATAGGGCCTACAGAGCTCCTGGGCCCAGCCTCTTACTATGCTTGGAATCCTACTATTCTTTATAACTGGGAGCCTCTTATTATAATCTGTATTCTACTGTTAAGAGTATATCACAACCCTTATTTTTTCAATCAAATGTCCTCACAGTTTAGATGCCTAGGGGTGAATGATTGCCATGAAAGTTCTAAAAACAAACATTGTCAACTTTATAATTTTTCTCTGGTCCCAGGGATGAGGTGGGGTTAGGATTTCAGATTGAATCTCAGAATATACACAGTATGTGCAGCTTCATGGCAGAAGAAATATAAGACATGGACCTTTACAGGTAAGGGTTCTAACATACAAAGGGAGGAAGGAAGGGCTGTAAAATCTCCACAGACTTTCCACACTTCATCTGTGTTTTCTTTTGGTTCTGCGGAGAATATGTTTTCTTGAATTTGTAAGGGGTGTTTCTATGTGTGGCTGAGGAGAAGGTATGTTAAGGACAGTGATACCATGGGAAATAGCCCCTGCCTTTTTGGTTTCTTCTAGAAAGTTCTTATTCCAACCTGGAAGGCCGAATTTTATTTGAATCTTATTGTTGCTTTCATTTTCCGTTGTCTGGTAATAAAACCTCATCTTTTTGCACAAAACATATAATGTTACGTAGTTTTCATCTTCAGAGTGATGAGGACCTGTGAGGAGGGTCCTTGCTTTATGGTCAGATAGATGTGCATTTTGGTCATAGCTTTATTAATTACAAACTATTTGACTTTGAGCAATTGATTTGACATTTCTGAACTTTAGTCTTCACATCTGTAAAGAAGGGATAATAATACCCATTTTCTATTGTTCTAGTGATATTTAAATAAAATAACACATTTAAAATGTCCGGCATGAGGTAGATGCCTCAACATGCTCCCTTGGTCCTCCTCAATTTATAGTAGAAAAGGCGAGAGATCGCAGAGAGGAATTAGAGCTCAGTTCTCTCGGTCTATAAAGCATTTTCCTTAAAATGCTTTGCAAAGATAACCTTTCTTCATAACATACACCTCTTATCATGATAGAATTCAATAAAACTTTTTTTGCTAAAAAAAAATCTTTGCTCAAAACCCTTCAGTGGCTCAATTTTCTATGTAAACACATCTACACTCTTCTGCCTGATTTTCAAGGTCTTTTATAATCTTGTGTACTATACTGACCCAGGCCAATTCCTTCCTCTCCTCCACTTCTCTTCCTCAGACATCTTCTATTCTATTCACTGAAATGGCAGATTGTATTTTCCAGCAATATTTCTGGTCCCACATGCTCTTCCAGAACCCTTCTACTCTGTCCTTAAGGGGAGAAACAGTTGGACAACTTAAATATACATGATTGTAATTGTTAATTATACATCAATAAAGCTGTTTTAAAAAGAAAGACATGGAGAGTGTTTTTCCTCCGCTTGAACCCTGGCAGAACTTGTGATTCCCTTATGAACGGCAGTGCCAGCTGAGGGTGTCCTGTTGACACGAGGCTGTAGACTAACGAGGCCCCCCCACTCCTGCTGCTGTGTCTGGGTGGGGGTGCTCACCTTCACAACCCAAACACCTCATGAGGGAGCTAAGGAAGCACATAGAGACGCACGTGGCCAAGTTCCAACTGGCAGCACTCACGGAGCTCCCAGCAGACATCCAGCATCAATCACCCCCTGTATTAGTGAACAAGCCTTTAGATGTTTCCAGCCGCTAGTCCTGAGCTCCAGGTGATGATGTGTGAGGCAGAGATGAATCGTCTCCACCAAGCCCTGACTAAAGCGAAGCCTCATCAGGAAAACTAATGGTATCACTTCAATCCATTAAGTTTGGAGATGGTACGTTACTAAGCAATCACACAATTGGGCAATACTGCTTTCCATTGATACTTGAAGTTTTTTCAGGGTAAAAAACTGTATCTTCTCTGTCTTTCATGTGGAGAAAATACCAATGCTGGCTAATAACAGGTATGTAACAAAAGTGGTCCTTAGCCATCACCTAATCAAGCAGTTTACAAGCCATTTCAGAGCTGGATTTTTCAAAAATACATTTATGTATCCTGGGCGCTATTTCTTGAGATTTTGATGAAGAGGTCCAAGGTGGTGCCCAGGAATCTATTTAAAAGCCTTCTGATGAACATTTAGATTTTGAAACTTTTGATATGGTTTACTCTTTTCACCTTAAAGATGCAGAAATAGGTTGAGAGGCAGAAATGAATTTGTTTCAGGCAGCAAAGCAAATTAGCAGAGCTGACACTGATACTCACCTTCCATCTCTCACACACGCTCATCTTCTAAAGCACCTTTCTTTAGACAACTCAAGATAGTTGACTAGAGATAGTTACTTCTTTGTACCACCTGTTCTTCAAGGTAATTCTTGTAGTATCTTCATCTCTGCCCCTAACAGGCACTTTTTTTGTTTTTGTTTTTTTTTGTGAATAAAACATTTCCATGCTTTCACAGTGTCTAAGTGGAAAGAGCCCAGGAAGATAC
Organism: Perodicticus potto; assembly: GCA_963574655.1. NCBI lineage: Eukaryota > Metazoa > Chordata > Mammalia > Primates > Lorisidae > Perodicticus > Perodicticus potto. The sequence goes on from CAUYRH010118642.1 coordinate 11,751, forward strand.
TGCAGGAGGGGAAGCATGGTGGGAAGAGACGATTGCCTTTTCTTTGCCTGACTGTCAAGGTCAGTCGACACATATACATATGTTTCTTCCTTCATGGAAGAAGAAGCCTTTCCTGCCTGCAAAGGTTGAATTTGACATAAAATGTACAGATTGATCTGTTCATGTCCAGCTGACATTCTCCACAATATGCTACAGAATAGATTGTGATGGGAGAAAATGGATGTGGAGAAAATCATTTCCATTACCCATAGAGGAAGCTGTTAGATCAAACGAAACCTGTTCTGGATGAAAGGAAGTCAGTGAGTTGGAGTCCTAGCAAAGGACTTTTTTCTGCTTTTCCGAGTCTTCAGTCATTCTCATATTGATTTTTGAAATGAACTAAGAATTCATAAGAGGGCAGGATCTTGATTCATAGAAATCACCTCTAAGCCTGACTTTGCCATAATTTGATTTTTAAGTTTTTAATAATTTCTTGAAATTTCCTTATGGAATTCAGTTGATTTTGGGGTTACAGACATTCTCCTGAAATTTGATTTTGAATTGGCAGAGAGATTTATCTTTCTATATTTTGGTTAGGTCTTATTTTATATTTTTCATTGGTAACAGAACTTACTGTTTGAAAATATTTCTCTGGTCAAAACCCATTGCCTTTTAAATGGATGTGGTTGCCATTCTTGAACAAGAGAGTACTGCTGTGGGACATGTTGTTATCTTGTCTTTGGCTGTCCGGCCTCGACTTTCTAGGTGAAGAGAGCAGGAGTTGTCCCCAGAATGAGTTACTTTAAGGGCTAACTACATTGACTTACTCCTCATCACAATGGAAGCTGCAAACATGGAATGGGAATCAGACTTCTCTTGCTTATTTCAGATTAATGTTCTTTTCCCCCCCAAATTTTGCAAATTTTCCTATTTACATATGCTTTGCTTAAATTTGATTATCTCTTTGGGCATTTTGGGGGGGGTTGTATGTTTTGTCTTTGGTGTTTATTTGATCTTATGATAGCTAATATTTTTGAATACTTATGATCATGTCAGGGACATCTTATTAATACAAGCATTATTTTCTTCAATCCTCAAAATCTCATACTGAGGTGATATCATTATTTCCACTTTAGATATAAGGAAATTGAAAAAGATGATGCTATATAAGTTGCTAAAGATCATGAAATGGGATTTCACTCTTTTTCATGAAGTAATAACTTTACTTTCTCTGTCTTCCAGGTATACATTTGGCTCTCTTTTCCAAAAGGTGCACTCAGGTTGTATTAGTTCAATAGTTTCCAATCTTTAGCATGATCAGAAAAACCTGGAAAGCCTTGTTAAAATGCAAAGAGCAGGGCTCTACCCCCCAGAGTTTCTAATTAAAGGAGGTCTGGGGTGGGCTCTGGAATTTGCATTTCTAACAAGTTCCCAGCTGGTGTGGCTGCTCCTGGTCTGGCACAACTCTTCCTACCACTGATTTAGCTCACTCCCTTCGTGTAAAGGCAAGACCTATCTACCTAGCTAATTCCATCCAGATATGACAAGTTAATATATAACATCAGTCAGTTAAAATTTCTTTTTTTCTTTCTGTACTAGGAACAGAATTATGCAGACATATGGCGTTTAGCTTTCCAAAGTCGAGTGTGGCATTAGCCTTATAGTAAAGCTGTTTCCTAGAATTTTGAGTGATGTCTTTGTCTGTATGGGCTGCAGGACATACTCTCTTAGACACCTAGAGATATTGATTCTTCCATATCTGTGATTGGGTGCAGCAATCAGCCCACCCCTCAGTAAAAAGGAAATGTCTAATTCTAGTGGTTCTAGAGTTACTGTGTAGGCTTAGCCATTTTCTAGCTGTTTGGTTATGCCTTTAGTTATGGCAGACCATTCTGGGTAGTGTGGGTCTGATTTTGTCAGGAAGTGATAATTTACCAGTTTTTCTCCTCTTTCTTTTCTAGTTCATTGACCATTCTCATTATTGGCAGTAAGTTTTTATTCAAAGTCAGCTATTCTTGGCTCATCGTTACATTGGGTCTGTTGGTAGGACTTTGAACTGATGTTATTGAATGATTTATTATGTAAATTGCTCAAGAAAGGTAGGAGAGGAACAAGGAGATGAAGAGAATGCTGCAAGTTTCAACTACTGGATATATAGGTAGGAAAAGCAACATTGATGTAAGTGGTGGGCAAAGGTGTCCGAAGGGAATCTTAAGGTGAGAAGGCCCAGTTGTATCTCCCTGAGGAGTCTTATTGCCTTACCCTACAACTCTACTATCTGATCAGTGTGGGGTCAGGAAATGATCATATGATTTAAACGATAGGTACCTTTGGTAACTCTGAGGAAATATACAGTGGCCTAGGCTACACTTTTAGTAGCATGGATTATTCAGTTATAAGGCATTTGAACTATGAAAACTCATTATACAGATGAAATGCTCTGCATAATGTTTATTAGATCACCTGGATGAATTGCCTTCCATTGCGTATATGTATTACATTTTCTTTATCCATTCACCTGTGGATAGACATTAAGGTTGATTGTCATTTGTGACATTAATAAATCTGAAGGACTCATTTAGATATATTGAATCTAAAAATGTTGAACTCATAAAAACAGAGAGTAGAATGGTGGTTATCCGTGACTGGGGGATGGGAGAACTGGAAAGATGTTAGATGGAGGCTACAACATTTTAGTTGGGAGAAATAAGTTTAAGGGATCTGTCGTACAATATGGTGACTATAGTTAATAACTGTATTGTATTCTTAAAAGTTACTAAGAATGTACATTTTAAGTGTTCTCACTACAGTGAAAATAAGCATGCCAGGTAATAAATATGTTCACTAGCTCAACTCAGCCTTTCCACAGTGTATGAGGGCTGTCCTGAAAGTATCCATCCATGTATAATGTCTATTTTTGATATGACATGGCTGGATACTTTCTAGGCAGCCCTTCTGTACATATTTTAAGACATGTTGTACATGATAAGTATACAGGATTTTTATTCATCAATTAAAATTAAATTTTAAAACACCTAATTTTATTTCCTTTATAGAAGTTTCTACTTTCAAAGTCAATAGAAATTCAGAAACTTTTTATTATAGCCCTTCTGCTGTATCAGAAGACCAGATTTAAGAGTACAAATGATTTGGGCTTTGATGCTCACAAAGGATGTCATCTTTGTCATTTCACATAATTTCTTCGCTAGTTTCCTCAGCCGTAAAGGAAAGGTGTGAAATTAAGTAAATTTAAGTGAGATAATGTATTACAGGGTAGTGTCTGGCTTTATATTTGACGTCTAGGTTCTGTTATTTCAGCTTTGTGTGTCACATTCTTCAAAGTGACCTCTGTTCTTGTCAGCCTGTTTTCCTCACAGTCCAGTGAATATGCTATTCTGTTCTTCTGGACTTTGCTCACGAGCATCCCTGCATTTCACTTGCTGAGCCACATATGGATTTGACATCTTTTAGTAGTTTCATTTTCTGTTCTTTCTGGGAACAGAGGAGTCAGCTGAGGAGGGGGAATAACATGGATATAGTCTGTGTGAAGTCACTCAGTCACTACTTCCTGAATCACTAGTTCCTGAGCTGTACTCTCTTTATCCCTATGGTAGGCACAGAGCATCCCAAAGAAATAAACACATGGTCCCTTCCTGCCATTCTTTCCCTACCATTCAACTAGGAAGTGCACTGCCACTCTGCTTCCTACAAAATGTCCCCAGCAGAGTGAAATGTCTAAATCTGGGAAATGTTATCATGTCAAATCCAGCAAGGGAGCATCTAAAAGGTGAGGAGAATGTACACCGTAGATTTCATATAGAACAAAGTGGTGCATGCTGAAATCATGATGAGAGCATTTATCTTTCCTGTCTGCCAGCTTACAGGCTGATGGATTAGAGGTTTCATTGTGGATTTGACATTGTATTTCATTCTCTTTTCTCGATAGCTGCTTTACAGATCATATTGATGGCTTGCCCCTAAGGAGGCTGTTTGAACACTTATTAACTACTAGTAAAGCTGCCCCTTGGTAAATTTGAGAAAGTCTGTCCAAAATTGATATGTAACAAATAATGTTTTTATCAAAATCTTCTCAGATGTATTTTTTGAAGGAGCAAAGTAAACTATGGTGGGTGGAAGTTCATGTGGCGAGAGTAATAACAGCTGCAACAAATCAAGCCCTTCATAATGTGCCTGGCACAGTGTCACGTGTTCCATTGGCGCTGTCATTTATGGCTTGCAGCAAATCTGAGAGGTAGGTATTATTATTTCTGTTTTACAAATGAAGTAGTAGGTGTTGAGAGAGGTTTGGTAAGTGCCAGAGCCAGCACAGAATAGAAATCTCAGACCTGGTTCTGTAATTTGCTGTCTCCTTGGGAAAGTGAAGCAAACTCCAGGTCAATTTCTTCACTAATAAAATCCACTCTCCAAGTGTTGCTGTGAAGGTTCACTATGATAATTAGTGCATGTGAGGTGCAAGCCTGAGCTTGACCCGTAGAAAGCACTTATTAAACATTGGGCATGACTAATAAAAGGTACAGTCAATATTCAGACCTGGATCTGTCTCCTATGTCCATCCTCTCAAGGCCAAGGTTATGCTCGTGAATAGAGTCATTCATGAAGGAACAATAGCAATTGTCATTTTTGGAGTAGAAATGGATGGTTTCTATTCTTTATGGCCCCTAGAACTGGCAATTTAGGACTTCTGTCACACTGGTAAAAACAAATGTGTTATTCTAATGAGCCTATCTGTAGAATTTAATTAGATAAGGGTTCAATTTGAAGGAAACATATATACACACATGAATTTTAGCAATATGGGTAGAGGTATAGAATCTGTTAGACATTCACCAAATCTGGCTCCTTTTGAGTGCATGTGGCAATATCATATTTCCCAAGTTCCTCTACAACGAGATGTGGTCATGTGACTGATTTTTCCAGAGGGATATGAACAGAATATGGTTCATGTAAACCTCTCCCTGGATGGTTTGTGTTCTTTTTCTTTCCTGGCTAAAGGGAAGACAGGTGTGGAGACTTGGGAAGCCACATGTGGAAGACGGTAGAGCCATCGATGGATAGCACCTGGGGCTTTTTGGCTCTTGCCTGTAGAACTGCTTTGCTGTTTTTCCTTTTAAAATACCCAAGTGGAATTTACTTGAACAAAATATAACTTTCTCTTGTGTTGGGACATAGTATCCCTTTAGGGATTTGTTTGTTACATCTGACTAATACAGAAATGTTTCACAAACTTTGGCAAATATGTCAATCAGATTGACTTTTATAATAATGGAAGAATTTCTCCTTGCCTCCTTTGGCTCTTCTGATGAATTCAGGTTCACCACCTGCAGGAAAAACAAACAAACAAGCACCTGACCCCTGGGGAGCACCTTGAATCTCTTCCTCCTTTACCTACCGGCTTTCCTGTGAGGATCTTTACACACCTTCCCTAACAGCAGGTATCTGTCAGCTTTTCTCTCCCCGTCTTGAGTACAATGTTAATGTTCTTCAGTATCTATCATATTATTCACTACTATTCAGACAGAATTTGTAACTTAATTCAGCTCCACACTTCAACGTTGGCTGCTCCAAACACAGTGGGAAAAGTAAGCTATGAAGCCTGGGAATTCTAGTTCTCCTGCTTAGTGACCATGCTGCCTTGAGCAAGCCTACTTTTCTCTTAAACTCAGTTTCCTGGTCTGTAAAATGCAATTAATTCCTGTGCTGTTTCTCTCTCTCCTATGCTTTGAGATAAATTATGAGAGTATTTGTAAAGAATGAGAAAGTGCTCTGCAGGGCATTATAACTACTATTTATATAAAACAATGATGTGGACTTTGGACTCTTCATAGTGAAATGTAATTGCTTAGAATCATTACAAAAGGCTTCCTTTTATTTGTGAAAGATGGTAATATATTAAAACAAATGGGTAAACAGCTTTGTGTGATCTCTCATCCATTTATAATTGTAAGGAAAAGTAATTCATTGAACTAGTAGCTCCCTGTCTTAGTATATTTATAAGTTTTGGGTAATACTCTTTACTTCATAGAGTTGTTGTGAGAACAAAATGAGTGCTTACAAATCGGGTACTGAAAAATATAATAATTAACATATTTGAAAAATTCGCTGCAGTTCTTTCCAGTATTTGTAAGTGTTTGTATGCATGTTAGCAAATATTAAGAATGGAAAGAAGGAAGCAGACAGATTTAATACTGAAGAATTAGAAGTCACAGTCAATTGGCGGTCAGATAAAGTTTCTTAGCAAGTGGGAAAACTGGTGGGACAGTTTTTGGTCTGACTTAAAAATTCTATTTGATGTTAAAATTCTATGTAATATCCTTAAGAACAAATGCTTTGCATACAGAGAATTTCTTTGTCCTGAAGAGCACAGCCATTTACAGCCAGGTATATTTGCTATTGATTAAGTGAAGACCGAAGCCTGAAGAAAAGGCAGGAAAACAGCAGGGAGAGCGTGTCCTCATTAACCACATCTAGGAGCTCTCTCCCATTCCAGCTGTTTTAAGATTCTTTCTTCAAATCCCCATGGTCTCTTGTGGATTAAGCTTAACTATCACATTTAAACTTTTATCCAGTTTTATATGCAAATAAAGACCATTCTCCTTGCTCCATTTATCGCCTTCCCTCCAACCATTTTAAACAAAATGTGTGCAACCATTGCTAATGGTAATAATGATAAGCCTTCACACATTTTGAAGTTGAGAAAAGCTTTCTACAATATTTACATATTATTTTCCAGCAAGTGTCGTGGAGAAAATAATTTGAGTGTGTGTATAAAAGAAAGAATTGAGATTTCACTTGAGTGAGCCAGTATATGTGATGGTAGGGGGTGGGGTAGGAAGAAGAAAAGGAGGGGGCCGTGAAAGGAGAAATGAATGCAAATAAAAGTGATAGGCAAGGACAGGATACAGGAAAACAGGGAGCGTGTGATGAGATTTTATCAGGTATCCCAAATAGGTAGGGCAACATCTGTGTATCTGTTTGTCTCTGAAGGACATTTTGTTCTGGAATGAGGCTGCATGCTGAGAGATTTCCTATGTGACACTTAGGAGAATATGACATTATTTTTCTTTACAAGTAAATATTTGAGTTATCTAACCCTGACATGTCTATGAAGAAATGTACAGCTATGACTAATTCCTACAGTTTCAACTGGCAGGATTGTTAACAAGTAGCAGAATGGATGGTCTCAGTGTGGCCTGACACATCTCTCAGAAAAGGAACGAATTCCATAATGAAATGGCCCAAATCCGTAAACAATAGGAATGATGGAGGGATAAAAGGGCTGATAAATAAACACAGTGTAAAAATAATGCTCACCTGATTTTCAACCCACATTTTTCTGAAATTCTTGGACCCTTAGTAGATGGAGGTAGAGGAAAATGCCTCCTCGCTACTCAGCATTTCAGGATTAAGTATGGTTCCTTATACTCCATCCGATACTCGATAGAGTCCCTGTGTGACATCCTTTCCCCCTTACTTTCTTTGGCCACTTTCCTAAATAAACACTGTGTGGGCAACATCGGACTACTCCCCATTTCCCTGCTGCATCTTTGTTTCATTAGAAGTTCCCATCTTCCTCACAGTCCTTATTAAGTCCTATTCTTTGAAGACACGAACTCTTATTTTCTCCATGAGGTTCTTTTATCATCCAATGTTTATCCAGTAATCAATTTTTGATGTTGGCCCATCCCCTGTGAAGTTGCAGGTGTTCCCCATCTGCTGGCTCAGTCTTGCCTGGTAATTTCAGGAAGGGTGACAAGAACCTTGAGTCCAACACTCTCTGAGTATAAGCTCAGCCCTTTTTACTTACACTGGGAATCCAGTATTGTAGGGAGTGATATTAAGTCTTAGCCTTTTCTAACTGTCTTCACATCATTCCTCCCCCCATTGCATCTGTTTATCTCTATAGTGCTTTTCTGCCTCAGTTTTACTGCCTAGCCTTTCAGTCCTACTGGTTCTGGACACGAACACTATGTTTGGGATGCATAGAACTGGTGTAGATTACCCCAGGCTGCTGCTATTGCTAAGTGTGGTGCCTAGATATTATCTTGGCTACCTCTCTGTTCCTGTGTGAAATGCTCATCCAGGAAGATCTTCCATCCATCTTTTAATTCCTATTCTCCAGCTATCACATACTCCCCTGTATGCTACCTGTGTAACCAATGGACAATTATCAAGTTTTTTAAGTATTACTTTCCTCGTGTGGAAATTGGCATAGTACCAACACCTACTTAACTATTATGAAGATGAAATTAGGTAATCCTTGGGACATTGCCAGCCAAATAGTAAATGCTCAATCGGATAAGTTGCTATTATTGTTATTGTTTTTCTTCTTATTATTATTACTATTCCATAATGGTTGAACTATAGTTTCTAAACGAAATCCTCTGCTTAAATCACACCTGAACTTCACCTGAACTTGCCGTGCTGTTTGGACCCTAACAACTGCCTCTGTAGCCTGTTCATCTCCTCAGCCATATTGTCATCTGAGGCATTTCCTCTGCTCTTCCTTGAATTGGCCTCATACTCGAGTCTTCACATTATAAGACTTCGATATATCTGTTCTTAAGGGACTTAAGTACACATTGCCTTAAAACTTATTTACTCATTTTTTTCCTCCTTGTTAACTTGTAAGCTCTTTACAGTCAGAGATCTGTTCATCTAAATTCTTATGTCTCCTAATATGTCTTACATATGGAAAGTGCTCAAGACATATATTTTGAATAATTAAAAGATTGTCCATACAGAATACAACACAAATCTTATAACTTAATTCCTCAATACTTCAAGCCAAAGTAGCTGTTAGAAGTAAGGGTTTATATTTCTAAGTTGGTCCATTGAATATTTTTTAATTACCAATCCTCAATACCTGAGAAAAATGAAGTTAAAGTAAGTTCAATAAATACATACTAATTGTTATAAGCTGGTCACCTTGTTAGGCTTTGGTGATAATAAGAGAAGACTTAGCCACTCTTCTTGGTCATTAACAAAAAAGGAACAAGTGTGGGTTCAAATCATTCTTAGATTCGTTCACTGAGCTGGTCATTCAGTCATCGAACAGTTACTTGAATACACATGAGAAGCTGAGGAAGAAGAATTTCTGGAATGTGACACAAGGCTTCCCTACCAAAGTGCTCATGTTCTCACATACACAATGCTGTAATCCTTTATGTTCTCAGGCCTACTTTCTGCTTGTTCAAAAATCCTATGAGACAGGAATAGCAAACCCCATTAAAAGCATACTTTCAGATGAAGAACATAAGAATTCGGAGGATTAAGTGATTTATCTAAAATCATATGATGAGTAAATAAGATAGTTAGAAGGCAAATCTTTACAATACCAAATATCAGATTGTATATTAATTTAAACCATGTAAAATTAGCATTTTTGTTTATTAAAACTGGTTGAACATAATTAGTTTCATGTAGTTCAACCTAACAAGGTCTATGTATTTTCAGAGAATGCAAAAACTCATGGAGAGTAGAATTTAATGCAGACATTGGAAAGTTGAAACAATTTTATTGGAAGAGGCAATCAAATTAGTCAAGGTGAATAAGGTGTGTGGAAGAAATTCTCCAATTTTGTCTGAGGGAACTTTGGGTAGATCATTTTGCTGGATTATTGGCAATAAAAGTATAGAAATATTGGGTCCAAGGTTTTATGTGTGTGTGTGTGTGCTAAATGAAAAAGTCAAACGAAAGCTTGTATGTTGTTTGGTAGCTCCTCAAGAGACTTTCTAGTATTGAAATAATGTGGAAGCTTTGAGCTAGGAAGGATGTTGCTGTGAGTGCATACATGTATAAGGATGGATTTGCAAATGCACCAGACAGGTCAGTGTGGAGAGACACCAGAGTTGGAGGGATTGTTAGGAGTGAGGTGCAGAGAAGTTTAGAGGTGAGTAATTGTTGATAGTAGTCCTGGACACAGGATGGAAAGGATATAATTATGAGTCATTTCATGGGAAGAATCAAAATAATTTGGTAATTGATTTTGTGTATTGAGTAGGGAGAGAGAAAAATACAAGATGATTTCCAGGCTTTCAAACCAGGTGACTGAAAAAAAGATGAAGTTACAAAGAGAAAATGGAAAGTTAAAAGGAAGAAATTGGGGAATGGAAGGTGACATGGTGAGCTCAGTCTTAGAATCTGAGCACACTGTATTCAATCAAAATCAAATAGCTCCCCTATCCAATGGGGAGCTGGAAATACGGGTAATAGCTCTACAGAGGCTGGGAATGGTGTCAAACTTGTAGTGAGAGTCATTAAAATCATAGCCATCAGTTGAGCAAATTGAGAAAGATGCTATTGTACAAAATGACAGGCAAGAACAGAAGTGTCACAGGCTAGATTTGAGGAGAATGTATAGAAAACATGTCCAGGCTAGGAGATACAGCAGAAACATTTAGAAAAGTGTTATCACAGAAGCAAGTTTGTCAAGATCTAATGATAACTGAGCCTATGAAATTGTCTTAGGGGATTCATGAAGAAATGGGCAGAGAGAAGACCATTTTGAGGATATTTGGCAAGTAGAAACCCAGAAGTGCTCCTCAAAGGTTCTTTTTCTGCATAGTAATTCCAATGGAGATGGAATGCTGAAGTTTAGAGTATAACTGGTGAAAAAGTAAAAGCAATGAGTGGAAGTTATCATGCAAAGTGGACTGTTTTTAATGTCTAGGAGTCTAAAACTAGTGGAGGAAAATTTGATTGATACTTGTTTAATTATTCTGGAAATTATTTTGGGAAAATGTTTTTGAAATATGCAGATTAAGGAAAGATTAAAGGTTCTATTTTTTCCAATTTGGCAAAAATTGCATGTTTGTAAAGTTATCAAAAATAAAGATATAATTTCTAAAACACTACTTTTCCATATGAAAGTACATAAAATAAATGAAACGGAATAACAAGTGCAATGCTAGAAAAATAAGCTCCTGATAAATCAACTGTTCTGTCTTCACTTTCCAGTGAAACCCATCACACTTTTAAATAGCTTTCCACTGTGGCTATAAGTTATACTATTTTTAACAGTAATTCAGATATGCTGGGTTATTGAAGGAATGCAGTTGATCTTATATGATTAAAGCAATGAGAACGCTTTTTCCATGTGATTTTGTAAATTATTTCTGTCATTCTACATAACATATACAAATAATCAGCTAGGGTTCTGTTAGAAAAGTTTATATATATTTGTGTATATATATGTAAAATTTCATATGTGTATATTAAATTACAGTTGTCCTTTAAATTACAAACAAGATATGAGCCACAAGTGCATTACTCTGTTGCTAATAAAAAGGATGAAGTTAACAATTTAGAAATCTTTGCTTTTGTCCATGTCAGAAAAGAATGTGTTCAGAATGAGGAGCATAAAGCAATGTTTTGTTCAAAACCATTTTCCTGTTATTTATTGGGATAGGGTCGTTTCTGTACTAAACAACACAGCAAAAGGATACTCTGTAGAAAAATACAAATGGATTTAAAGTGAGAAATGATATTATTGGCTCACATTATAGGCCAGGCACTATTCTAAGAATGTTAGATTAGATGTATTAACTCACTTTGTCCTTCCCATATCCTCATGTGGTAAACACTATCACCACTTTACAGATGAAGAGATTACTTTGCTGGAGGCAGGAGAGCTCAGGAGTCCAGTTATTTCCAAGGGTCATCAGCTGCTTCAAACTAAAAAAAAAGATTGCTTTACAATGATCACAAAACAGGAAGCTAATCAGAAGTAATTTTGTGTGACTGAATCTGGATTTGCTCTGTAAAGGTAGAACCAGAATGGACGAAGGAGTCCTGCCTTCTTTGGGAATAAATTGACCGTGGTAGCTGTAAACTCCTTTTCTTAGAAGGTGCTTTTTTATTACTAGAAAAAATAATACATCAACAAAAACTCCCCTGGAAATACGGGAATTGAGTTTCTTTGGACTCTATGCATCACCACAACCCCTGTAATGATAATTGTGAATCTCCACTCCTGCATTTCACTGTGGGAAGCTTGGACTTAATTGCAGTTACTTTTGCAGTTTCATTGCCTGCTCATTAGCTAAATGATAAAATCCCAACCAATAGAACAGATGTGGACATAGATGCCCTGCTCGGTATGTGGCGAATGAAGGACAGTAAACATATGGGGCAAGTCACACCTGAGTACTCAAAGTGATAGATAGGACAAGCGGTCCCTGCTGAGAGGAGGGAAGAAGATGACGTGAAGGGATGTTTGCTCAGTAGTAGGGCGTGGTGCAGGAGCCAGGATACGGAAGAATGCAAATCTGATACCTGATCTGATTTGCCTAATTTAATTCAGTGGTTTACTCAACAATCCCATTGCCTGGGGAAGGAAGGGATGAGTCTCAGTTTGCTATAGTTTCCTAAATTCTCAAGACAGCCAATCTTGTTCAGACTTTCCAGAAGTAGACTGAGAAAATGATTGGCCCAAACAATGAGTAGTTCAGATATATCTTACTTTCATTAATGTGTTTATTGCTATTCCATGACAAGTGCCTCTCTGTCACATACACTACCTGCTTGATAGTGTGTGTGGTTTGCAGGAGGTAGATGGATTATTAAGACTCTTACCAGTTACATTTTTTTCATCTCAATTCTAAGTTCCTAGAGAGCGGAGCGTAGGCCCCTTGTTCTTGCCAATTTATAGCCTCTATTATAAAATCCTGACCAAGCAATGGGGGTGACAGGTGAGGAGCCAGGTCTTGGTAGGAATGTGGCAATAAAAAGTAGTTGGAGATATACATTGAGAAAAAATTGTATTTTTTGAGCTAATATATAAGTATTATTTCTGGAATATTATATGCTATTTTGAGATATTACACTTTATTATTCTCTATATAGTAGAACTTCCATAGTTGATCACCTTCTTACATTGACCACTTCCGTACGTTGACCTAATTTTCATAGACTGGACATGTACAACATGTACATATCAGTGTAGTAGGCTTACTTCCTGATGTCGACCACCTTCATGTGTTGACCAGTTTGTTACAGACCCTTAGATGGTCAACTTACAGAGGTTCTACTGTATTCACATCTTGATTTTTAGAACATGGATTGACAAACTTTTTAATATGTGGTAATGGGTCAGATGGTAAATAAGTTTTACAGGCCATATGATTTCTGTAAGTACTACTTAATTCTGTTATAATTGTTCAGAATCTGCCATTAATACACAAATGAGAACAGCTATGTTCCAATAAAACTTTATGTACAAATTAATTCATGCATGCTGACACTCACGTACATATACATACAGGTACTGAGAACAAGTAAGCTTTCACTGGATCTTTTTTCTTAAGATGTTTCTCACTTTGATCTGACTTCCAATCTGACTTCAGATTCTCATTCACCCATTAAACATCTGGTTGGTCAGGGGTACAGTGTGTCAAGCATTGTTATCAACATACAAGGATAAGGAGGAAAAAGGTAGTTTCTTACCTTTAGAACTTCAGTGGATGGTGAAAAACACAGGTACATACAGGTAAAAGCAAACACACTACAGTATGTCCTGTGATTGCTTTAAGCTTGGCTATAATGGGCCAAGGGGAACATGGAGACCTAGAAACAAACCCTTTTTTAGTGGGAAAGAGATGACTAAAGGGAGTCTTCAAGAACTTGTGGGATTTAGGAGTTAGTCAAGGAAAGAAGGGGATGAAACATATATGAGTGTGGGTGAGGGCGGGGCACTGTGAGAGGACCCACAGGTAGGGACTTTATGTATCTTGCTTTTCCCCTGAGACTTGTTTGGGTAAAATGACATTGTCTATGAAAACCTTCCACAGGCTTGGCACCTGTAGCTCAGTGAGTAGGGCGCGGGCCACATACATCGAGGCTGGCAGGTTCGAGCCTGGCCCAGGCCTACTAAACAACAGTAACAATTTTAACCAAAAAATAGCCGGGCATTGTGGCAGGCACCTGTAATCCTAGCTACTCAGGAGGCTGAGGCAAGAGAATTGCTTAAGCCCAAGAGTTTGAGGTTGCTGTGAGCTGTGATGCCACGCACTCTTCTGAGGGCAACATAGTAAGACTCTGTCTCAAAACAAAAAACAATCCTTCCACAGATTTCTCACAAATCTCTAGTGGTAATTTTTGTGCTATATCATCTCTGCCTTCTGTTAAAGTCCTCTTGCACTTGTCTTCTTCCTGCCTACTTTATTTAATTTCTCTAGAGAAAAGAACTGCCTTACTCTACTTTGTGCTATAGGTTCTCTATCCGGCTGGGTCTTGAGAACCTTGTTGATTACTTGTCTTTGATTACCACTCAGGTCTATGCACTCCCTGCCTACTGCCTCAACCCTGGCTGCAATGTCAAAGGTGCCCATTTCAGTTTTGTTCTTTGTTTCTAGTCCTGAGACCTCTCCTGACATATAGTTATGACTCTTGAATGACAGAGATTGGCCACTTCTATGATAAAGGGTGTTACAAAATAAAATGACTATATTAATTTTCAACAGATTCTTAGATTAGATGCACAGAGAATGCAAACATTAAAGGGAGCAGGAATTCCGAGCTTTGACTTCAGAAAGGCTCTTAGTGCTTTCGTTTTTAATTATGTGCCTGAAGAGTAACTTACTTGAGATGAGGAAGAAGACTGGAAAATAATACTTTTGGGGTTGTAGTCTATATTGTTCTGGGTAATGGAAATAGGCTATTAAGGGTCCAACTGGGGGAAATATGGAGGGAAGGGTTAGTGATGGTGAATTAGATCCAGAATGTAATTTGAGAGGAAAGGAAGTTGTGTGAGACTACAAAGAATTCATGAAACATTATGGAGTATCAATCTAAACCATACACTGCAATATAATTTCAATCTAGAAACTGGAAGATAATCAGAGATAGGACCATTACTATTGAGGAGCTTGGATGCAGTCCCCTTATCCAGAGATATAAAGCTATCTTCGGCCTCAGAAAGAAGAGAAGTCTTTTGCTTCAGAAAATCTCTATAAGGTTGACAATTAAGTTTGCAAACTTATCCTAGAAAAAGTGCTACATAACCTCATTGCTGAATATCAGTATAGCCACCTTTGAAGTACTCCCTTTGGGAAGCTATGTACTGACACCAGCACCTAGTCCACACTTCAAAGCAATTATGAAACTCTTTCTCTGGAACGGCCATGAGAGCTGCCATTGTATTACTTTTGATGTCCTGAATGTCATCAAAATGTCTTCCGTTCAACATTTCTTTTATCTTTGGTTAAAGAAAAAAGTAATTGGGAGCCAAATCCAGTAAGTAGAAAAGATATTCCAATACAATTATTTGTTTTTTGGCTAAAAACTCCCTCATAGACAGCACTGTATAAGCTGGTGCATAGTCATGATGCAAGAGCCATGAGTTGTTAGTGAAACGTTCGGGTCATTTTTGTCTAACTTTTCCACACACCCTTTTCACCACTTCCAAATAGTAAAATTGGTTAACTGTTTATCCTGTTGGTATACATTCATAATGAATAATCCCTCTGATATCACAAAAAGCAAAATCATTTTGATTCTGATGGAATATCATTGGTCATTGAGTATTGGCTGACTTCAATTGTGCACTTTGATGCTTTGATTCAGGGTCATATTGGTACACCCACATTTCACTTCCAGTGATAACATGGCCCAAAACATGATCTTTCCTCTCCAAATGTCTTGGAAAACTTTGACTCTCCTTTGCTTTTGTTCATCAGTGAGTTTCATTTGGGACCATTTATGTACACATCTCTCTCTTGCCAAGATTCTCAGTTAAGATTTTCCTAGATGTTTCTCTATCCATGTTAATTTCTGTTATGCTTTTCACAATCAGCTGAGAATTTTGACACACAATTTGATGAATTTTTGCAATGTTTTCATTAGTTCTACTTGTTACTGGCTGTCCTGGCCTCTCTTCATTAGTGATGCTTTCTCTTCCTTCAGAAAAATGTTTAATCCATTTGTATACTGCCATTTTCTTCATGGCATTAACCCCATAAAATTGGCCTAACATGTCTAAAATTTCATTTCCACTCTTGCCAAGTTTTAACAAGAAATGTTATGTTTGTTTATTGCTCTAACTCAAGCTCTGACATTCTTGTGATGGCATACAAAAACATGCAACAACAAGCAAGGCAATGCCATGTCAGTAAGACACCCACGCATCAACACAAACACAGCTGTGAGACACTGATGTACCAAGGTTATGAAACCTTACTGAGTTGTTTATATGATGCTGCCAACATATGCAAATGGTGGCAACTTCACAAACTTAATTGTCAGGCTTTGTGTAATGACCAGAAAGTTTTCTTTACTGAAGGAAATGATCTGCCCTTACTTTTGGGTGAGGGCCAACACCTCTCTAAATACATGTTTGTGAACTAGAGACTGCTAATGATGCTCTCAGACTAAGAGCTAGACATAGATATAATTAGTAGAAAATCAGACAATGACCTCTGGAGGACCCAAAACTGACAGAGACTTTTTCAGGCAAGGGGAGAGTACCAATTTAGCACAACTATTGTGTAGGTGCTATGGACTGAATGTTTGTCCCCATAAATTCATAGATTGAAGCTTAATCCTCAAGGTGATGGTATTTGGAGGTGGGGATTTTGGAAGGAAATCAGGCCTGGAAGGTAGTGTTCTCATGAATGGGATTAATGTCCTAAGAAAAGAAAAACTCTAGAATTATTGTTCTTTCTCTCATGTTCCCCTCCTCTCCCCCAACCCACCCCTGCCATGTGAGGACATACCAGAAAGAGGACCCTTGGGAAGAATTGAATCAGTTGGTAGTTTGTTCTTGGACTTCTCAGCCTCCAGAACTGTGAGAAATAAATATCTGTTGTAAGACTAAGACAAAGTTTTTAGCCCCAAAGGAGAGAAATCATTATTGTTTGCTGACTGTAGCTGACTTTACTTTTCAAAGAAGGCTGTCCCACATGCCCTTCTACAATAATGAGACTTTACTACTGTCTCATGCACAGTGGGAGTATGACTCTCCTACATTTGACTATGGAGGGATTGCTGCAACTCCAGAATGTGGTGGGAGTGATGTGGTGTGGTTTTGAGGGAAGTTCATGAAAGAAGATGTGGCCCCTGCTTGGCTCACTGCTGCATTTCTGTATGAAGCCCTGAGGGACAATATCAAAAGTCTGACTGCCCTGGGGCTGAGCCCTTTGAAAATTCTTGGCCCACAGAATCCATGGCGTACTATAATAGTGGTTGTTTTATGGCACTGAGATTGAGGTTGGTTGTTATGCAGCAGTAGTAACTGGAACACCTGGTATGAGTTAGGCACTGTAATTAGCCTCTTATGGGCATTATTTCCCTAAATCCTCAAATCAGTCCTTAAAGATTAGATTGTTACCCAAGTTTTCTAGATAAGAAAATCAAAGAGGAGAGAAGTTAAGAAATTCATCCAGAGTATAGCTATTCAGTGGAAGAGCCAGGATTCACATCCAGGTCTAGCCAACTTTGATGCCTATAACCTTTGGTAATACATAGAAGTGTTTCCAAGTCAATAATAAGAATTACCCAGTGGTGCTAATGTTCATTACACAGAATCACTTTAAACACCTCAGGAGTTCCTTTTCTTCCCCCCAGCTAATGGAGGAGTTTGGTAATACTATATGCTCCACCATACGAACTGAACTAAATTTTATAAATAATATTGCAGTCTTTTAGTGATGCAACATGGCAGACCATACCTGACATAGTGTTTGGCAGAAAATATGTGATCAATAATTGAGTGCTAAATTGAATTGGCTTTTGCAAATGATCTAACCCTCACCACTCAAGTGTGGTTCATAAATCAGCAGCAGAGATATCAATTAGGATCTTTCTAGAAACAGACTCTTAGGCCCCATCCCAGACCTATTGAATCAGGATCTGCATATTAAATAACATGCCCAGGTGTTTCAAGAAAATTTGAGAAACACTGATTCAACTGATTTTGGTACTCATTTCGGAAAATTTCCCGTGAGTGGGTTAGTCTATTTGCTCCTGAATTCTCCAACGTGTAACTGTGAAAATACTTAAAGAACTCCCAGGAAAGATGATTCTACAACACGGGAATCTTCAAGTCAGTCCTTTTGGAAGCTATAAAGGTAGACAACGTGAGCTCTGAAACCTTCTGGTTACATTCTGTGCCAATCAAAGATAAATTCTGCAATTAGTGTCTTGCCTGAAAAAATATTTCCTATGTTTTCCAAGTATTCCTATTGAGCAATACCTCAAGAAGAAAATAGTTTTCTTATATGTGGGGTTTGTAAAGGGAATCGACAACCATCCTGCTAATTTATTTTCAAGTATGGTAGGAGGGATCTATTTAATCCATTCACTTATGCATCTTCTTTTTTAACAAGTGAACAGTTTATTAAGAATTAAACAAGGGTATGATGTGATACAGTACAAGCAAGACACTCAAGATAGGTATAATAGTACTACTCACACAAAAACTTAAATTTCACCTCAAAAAAAAATCACAAGACAAAAGAAAAAGCAATTTTACTGTTATAAAGTAAGATATTTCATGCAAAGTATTAACTCTACCCCCCAAAGCCCAACCTGCCAACAAACAAAAAACTATGTGGGAATACTGCTATGCTAACATATTAACCACAGAATAATAATTCATGGAAAAACAATAATTAAGCAATGAATTAAATGAAATAACAAAGTATCTTAATTTATTTAACAAATATTTACATGTTGACCTTTTACTAGGCAGCAGGCTGATCTAGATTAGAGAAGGAATACTGCACAGAACAAAATGTTATAGCAAAGTGCCCACATCCATGGTCATTACATTCCAGGAAAGAAGACAAATAGGGTTACAAATCTATGAATAAAATTAAAGGTAAAAGAACTGTTAGTGATACACAGTATAACGTACATGCTATTTAAGTAGGGGCATCAAAGAAGACTTCTCTGAGACGGTGATATTTAAAAAAAAAATGAATGAACTGTAACATACACTACTAAATTGAAGGCCAAACAGTAATGAAAGTTAATTGTTTAGTCTTTTGTGTTTATGTATTACTAGCATAGACTTTAAAGGTTACTATTTTTATAACTGACATTCACTTTGGCTATGACTATAAAAGACCAAACATATTATTGCTGTATCTCAAATGCTAAACTAAATCCTCTACAAAATGGAGGATTTATTTTACTAAGTCAAGAATATTTTGTTTTGTTTGTTTGCTAACAGTTTTTTAGGAAACCAAGTTCTCAATAGTCCCCCTCTCCTTTTATTCTACTACATATCACCTAGTTGCTCAAGCTTGGCCAACCACTTACCTTTTGGTGTTTATAAACTATTCTTTGAGGATATCTATGTTGTCTCATACAGGAAAAAAAAAAAGCCCCTAAACAAGCAATAATTTACTCTGCCTTTTTTTTTTTAAGTCAGACTGATTTTTATGTAATAAAGCAGCTTATGCTATAAATTTAACTCAACAAATAGGTGTGGTATAGAGAATATTTGCAAAATAGTGTGCAAAAATCAATGAGATCTTTGCACTTAGCATACAGTGTAGTAATAAGCACAGAAAGCTATTCTATTAGGAAGAATTGGACTCCTCCCTCAAAGAAAAGAGAAATTTCTTGAAGGTGAGAGAGATCAAGTTGAGGAACATAAATGATTTCAGGGAGTAGATGAGATCTGAGAGGAGCCTTCAAAGCAGGGAGGATTTCAAAGTAGAAACAGAGAACCAAAAGTCATTTCAGACCAAAAGAACACTATAAATATATTACTGAAGGCAGAAAAGAGGTAAGGTACATTTGGAGAAGGGAAAACGCTACAGTTGGGTCTAAATGCAGGTCATTGGAAGGAAAGCAATGATAATAAGTAAGATAGTGATAAATAGGCCAAGACACAGTAAAGGACCAGCAATGCTAGGGGAAAATGGAAGCCACAAAAGGGTTTCAAAGTGGGAAATGTCTTTAAGTGCATCTATCACGGACTGGGGGAAAGTAGACATGAGATGGGAGATCAGTTTTAAATGTCTTTCTATGTTATAAGGAGAGGCAATGAATATCTGAAGTAGAGTGATTGCATTGGGAACAATAATATTAGAAGAGAAACACTGTGATAGGGCATTTAATTGGCCTGGGCAGCTATTTAGATCGAGGACAAGCTAGAGAGAAATGTAAAGATTACTTTAAGAAAATAGCAGCACATTTTGGAGGAAGTAATTAAGGAAAAGAAATGAAGAGTTCATTTTTATAAATATTGAGGTATACCTAGACATCCAGGTAAAGATGACTAGATGTAAATCTGGCATTGAACCTTAGGGGAAGGGTTGGGTAGAGGAAATAATTTCAGAGGTGAGAACAAGGGCCTTGGGAGGGAATCGGGATGTGAAAAAATTATAGAAAGAAAACTATAGAAAGCAGAAATATAATCTTCTGGGGATATTTTCATTAAGAACAATGAAGGGAAGAAAGAAGGACTAATGAAACAGAGAATAGTAACTAACTTATTGAAACAAAGGGAGATTATACCTTTAAAAAAAAAAAAAAAAGGATTGCCAACAGTATCAGATGTGACCTTGAAATCAGTGACACCTAAAAATGAAAAAACACTGTGCGACTTACTACTCAATGATGAAGAAAAGCTTGTTTAGAGTACAGTGGATACAAGCACACGAGTACACAAAGCAAAAAAACTAGAGCTTTTAAAGAAAAGTGAAAATATGGTAAGAATTCTTAACAGCACCAGGGGGAAGGTAAAAACTAAAATTTACTGAGTGTCTACCTTGAACACTGTGCAAGATAAATTTATGTTTTATTATTTAGTTATCATACCAACACTGTGAGAAAGGTGTTATTACTTCCCATTAAAGATTAATATTGAAGGTGCAGGGATGTGAAATGAGTTGCCCCAAGATATCTATTGGTGTTTAAAACAGGCCTGGAATTCCAACCCTCATGAATCTGGAGCTGAAGACCATGCTTTCTCCATGACATCATGACATTTCTTTGAGGCAAGAGGACTACCACTAGGTTCAATGGTTTCACCAGGGGAAAAAGAACGTTACCCTCCTGCTCAGAAAGGGGAACAAAGGAAGTGGGGATAGCAAAATACATACTAAAGGTGAAGTCATTGGCTGAGAATTATTGATTGGAAAAATAAAAGAAAAAAATAATTATTTAATAGAAACAGTGCAAAGCATAGGAGGTAAGACATTCCATAATGATAGCAGTTGCATCATAAAACAACCTGCCATGTTCTCTAGGCTGGAGAGTCATAGGAAACCAATGGAGAGCTTACAGGACAGAGGAGGAGATGAGGGTCCAGAGGTCAAAGGGACAAAGAAAAAGTCATAGGGATGAAATAAAGGAAAGGAAAAATCAGAGTTGGGAATCTAAAGCTCAAGATCATGAATGTATGGTCAGTTGGAATAAAATAAGATTTGAAAAGATTAAAAAATATGGCACCAGGGTATTTATTATAAATTTCTAACTACATGAATAGCCAAGTCTTACAAAGGACTAAATTATGAGAAATGTGTTAGCCAAAAAATAAGAATAATTAAATAAATAATAATTGTGATTCACATATGGAACTTGAAGGTGGAAGGGTTTCCTGGGTATGAGTAGATTTCTATAACAAGGAAAGAAATAAGATGGCATAATCAAATGGGATAAGCTTAATGAAGGTCTCACCATGGGAGAGTGGGCTGAAAGTTGCTCTACAGGGGAAAGAATCCACTGACCTCTTCTCTTAGTCATGAGCAACAGAGAAGTTTAAAACTGACCTAGTTCAATTGCAGAGAGTTGGAAGAGAAGTTAATAAAATACCAAAATACTGGCCAAATCTTTCAGCAAAGGTTTGGAGATGAAGGGAAATTTTTCCACGGTCAAAGGCACTAGGGAAAGAAGTGGCTAAGAGGTAGATAGAGCATAAGAGGGTGTTTTAGATGGCCACAGCTGAAATGAGGAGATAGGCAGAGACGAGGGAGGAAGATTTGCAAAGTAAGTACCAAGTAAATAGTGATCAATGTTGGCAACTGTAGAATGAAACCGCCCCAAGGCTCTAATGGAAGAAGTAAAGCAGCATGGGTGGGTAGAGCTGGTATTTTGGGAACTTGCCTCTACAAGTTATCAGATTGGTAAAGATTCACACTCCCTGCTCAGATAGTAAGGTGGATTAAAAAAAATCTGAAGAGAACCCCACAGCTGTTTGATGTCTTATGTGGTTATGTTAGGAACAAGATAACCTTTGAGGCCTTAGCTTAGGTCTCCTTCAAATGATGCTGCTATTAATGTTTTCCTTATTGAACTTATCACACCTAGCATTTTATGTACATCTGTTTATTTGCTCATTATCTGTTCCTCTCCCACACTAAAATATAAGCTAAATGAAGTCAAAAGCTTTAATTAAATTCACTGGGAATCCTAGCACCTAGAACAGTGCCTAGTATATAGCATTTAAAAAAATAAAAAATAAAAATAATTATTGATGATTGATTGAATTAAAAAACAAATGAATAGGATCAAACAACAGGCGGTAGTAACCCAAAAATGAATTACATACAGTTTCTGCCCAAAAAGTCTTATGAATTAGAATGAAAAACAGGTCAACAAATAGTGTGGGACTACAGAGACACACAGGAGAGTATGACCAGTTCTAATGCTGTAGAAATTATTGTAGAAGACACTGCTGAGTAGAGAAAATGCTCTACTAAACTCAGTGCTTTCACCTCGGAAGACACAAGCCAATCCCTGGAAGTGAAAATAAACCTTGAAAATTTTAAATTATTTCTTAATTCTGTTTTTGTGTAGGTTTTACAATATATATGGGTGTGTCATGTATATTCATAATATAAGTATATAATTTTGAAGAAATAAATTAGTGTACCTAAATTTGGGTTGCATACTTTTCATTTTTGGCTTATGAGGTGCACATCAAAGTGACTAGTCATCTTTGGACTAAGGGAGTAGAGCTTTAAACTGTGTGAAGGATAACTTGAAGGATAACCAAGAATGTGCCTTCCAGGCAGAAGTGAGACAGAGCAGTCCAGAATGAAGGTAACAGCATGGATCTATGAAAAGTCAGAGGGTTTTCTGGGAACCCTCATATGCCTGGGCAGTATGACAAGTACAAGGAATTGATAGGAAATAAGTGGGAAGGTAGTCTCTTGGGACAGGGAGATTATCAGTAGAGTTATAAGTAAAGGAATAATAAGATTTTCACTTCATTAGATTATTCACATCAGTGACAGATGAATTTGAAGGGTAAAGAACTGGAGGACTGAATACCAACTAGGAAGGATTTTTGTCATTTGAGTCAGAGAAGGTGGGGGTCTAAACAAGGACCGAGTTGTAAGGCAAGGCAGAAAAGGAGATAGATTAGGAAGATCTTTTGAGGTAAAATCAATAAGTGTTGGTGATGATTAGATGTGGATTTTATATCACTCAGGATAATTTTAACTGTGAGAAGAGAGATCTAAAAAACAATTAGCATAATAAGAGGACGTTTACTTCTCTCCCACATGATAGAAGTCAATCTAGGTACTCTCATCAGGAACCCAGCTCCTGCCCTCTCTCAGCTGTGTCATCCCTGGCTTGGACATTATTCCTCACAGTTAAAGGGGCGCTAGTGTGTGCATCCATAAGGCATCTAGAAGACTTCTGCCTACATGTCAGTGGCCAAAGCTGAGCCACATAGCTAAGCCTAGTTCAGGATAGGCTGGGAAATGTAGGCTTCATTACAAGTATCAAAATAAACATTTGAGTTCTTTATTAAAGAAGAGGAGACAAGATATTGGATAGTAAAAGTGTCCTCTATTACAGAGTAAAGAAAAGTAAGCATCATGGATAAATTCCAAGTTTCTAGTTTTGGAAACATTTTCTCCATACTGTTTCTAGTTTGGGTGACGGCATAGAGGGTGGTAACATCAATTGAAAAAGTAAGTACGTGTAGGAGGAACAATGACAAGTTTCACTTTCTGAATATTGAGTTTTCAGTGCCTGCAAGACATACAAGTAGAAATGTCCTTCAAACAATTAGGCACTGGAAAATAACCCAGACTTAGATATTATCAGTACATGAGCTAAGATGACCAAGGAACAGGGTAGAGAATAAGAACTGAAGGTAAGGATAGAACCCTGGTTGACAAGGGGGCAGGGAAGGTACTCAACATTTAAAAGATTCAAAAAAGAAAAAGAATCTATGAAGGCACCAAAGAAACGATAATCAAAGTTTTTCCCAAAAAACCTGCTGTGCATGTCTAAAGGAGGGAATGAGCAGCTCTATAAATGCAGTAGAGAGGTACCATAAAATACAAGGACTGCCAGAAAAGGGGCTATAGCGAGTCATAATTGGAAGACACGGGAAGAAGTACTAAGAGCACTTTCACAGTTGCAGAGGAAGCAGGAGGCAGACAGAGTAAAACCAGACCTGAGGAAGTGGGAATAATGACTGACTGGTCTTTGAAAACTTTAGTGGGCATGATCATCACCTGGGGATCTGGTTAAAAATATAGACTAGAAGGTGGTGCTCAAGGTGTGCATCCAGAAGACATCTATAAGACTTTCTTAGACTTCTTAATGATTCCCCTGATGCTGGTCCACAACCTGTACTTTGAGTAGTAGAAAGGCTATAGACCAGTGATTCTCAAACATCAGTTTGCATCAAGATCACCTAGAGGACATACTAAATCAGACTTTTGGATCCTATTCCCAGAATGTCAAACTTAATGGTTTTTTCCAGCGGAGAGCCTGGGACTTTGCCTTTCTAAAAAGGCCCCAGGGAATACTGAGGCTGCTGGGTGCGGAACCACATATGGAGAACCACTGCTATGACTTCCTGTTTTGATAATGGTTCAGAAAAAGGCTGGACCACAGCTACAGACATGGTATCAAGAGAAGGGTTTGTAGATATTTCTTCTTTTGTTTTTATTGTTAGTAATAGCCTTGCCAATGCATTCACACTCTTATTGGGTGAAACACAAACATGCATTCTAGGCTAGTCTGATATATATTTTCAAGTTTTCTCCTTACATTTTCTGCATACTGCAATTCTCGTTCAGCCAATGAGATAAATATCTGTATTTAGTTTCATAGTCTGTGAGTAAAATCAATATGTAATACAAAGAAATTTAAATATCCTAGTATCTCTAGC
This sequence comes from Perodicticus potto, assembly GCA_963574655.1. Lineage (NCBI taxonomy): Eukaryota > Metazoa > Chordata > Mammalia > Primates > Lorisidae > Perodicticus > Perodicticus potto. Next base: position 36,838 of record CAUYRH010118642.1, read on the forward strand.
CAGAAGAGTCTCCCCATTGTAAAGAGATGTTTTCCTCTTAGTTAGAAAAATCAGCCTACTCAATTCAACCTCTTGTTTGTTTTCCAAGTCAAAATTATTGGGTTACCTACTGATTACCAGACCTGGCCAATTAGTCTGATTATCTCATCACATATTTTTAACTTCTCCAGCTGTGAGAGTTACTTTTCATGTTGACTCTTTCAATAAACAACTCCTCGAGCTGACGAGTAAAGTAATAACTGCCCACTAGCAATTTAACCTGAGGATTATTTAGAGTAGCATAAATGGTATAACTGAGCCTGGGATAGAACTCAGGAAATAAATTGTGGTGTCGTGTTTTGAAGCTCTGAAGAAATCCACAGCTTTTGGCATTTGTAAGTAAAGTAGGTCCTAATCTCAAATTGAATCCCATTACTACTGTGGTATACACACCCACACACATGTGCACATGCACACATGAAAATGAATGGGTTTACTTTGGGAAAATGCCAAATATTACCCTTAAACAAAGATTTATTGGTGTCTTCCCTGGACAGGTAGAAATGAGAAGAACAGGCCAGCAAAGAAGCAGAATATAAAGACAAATAAGCTAAATTCTCTATGCAAAAATGTATACTTGTCCCTTATTCTTACCTCCTCAGGGAAAGAGTGACAAAACGAGGTGTTTGTGCTTTTCCACAGTTCTCTTCTACACTCAGTAAGCAGCAGGGTAGAGGACATGTCACAGTTCCACCTTCTTCTATACAGTCTACTTGTCCTTAATAGACAAGGTGTTAATGTTCCCAAAAGCCCCCAAAATAGAAAGAACTTGAACTGCTGCCTTAAGTCTAATATAGGCCACTTCTTCGGGCATGGCCACTTTAGGCCATTCTTTTATTCTCCAAAAAAAGCCACCTTAGAAGTTGCATGAAAAAGAATACTGTCAGGATAGATTGGAAAAACTAAAAGTGTCTTTATCATTGAGACCATGCCCACATTAACAAGATGGTTGGCAACCACCCTACATCTTGTTCAAAGCCTGCCATCTCTCCAGGCCTCCAACCTGTTCCCTCCAGCTTGTTCTCTGATCAGTGAGATTCTGTGTCTTTGTGTAAAGGTCATGAATTTCTAACAGCTGCAAAACATACCAAAGGGGGATTAACTAGTTTGATTCCAACCCACTGGCCGAAATACATTTCTAAGAATGAGAATCTCAGATCAGTACTACAGAGTGTCATCCCAGACACCTCTGTAAACTGTCTTGGAAAACAGGTTGTCAATATATTTTTTTTTCCAAAGGTCCTGGAAAGAAAAAATAAATAATGGTGAAGTATTTAAAATTTTCCGATGGAGGTTTTCAATTTCAGTCATGAGATACTGCTAAGATCGATGTAGGAAGATACTGCATGTAGACCAATAAAAGAAAAAAAAATACACCCACACACAAGATAATTTGCTAAATTAACTGATTAATTGAAATAAATATATAAGCCACAGCTGGTTTTCAGTCATTTGGACAAGTTCATGAGCATGGTGGATCAGGCAATTTAAAGTTTGATGTAGACATGAGGAGTTTGAGAGTAGCAGCATGTTTATTTGTTCCTAAATAGAAGCACAGATAGCTAGTCCAAGCAAGAACTTCCTCCACAGAAAGAAACTGAAAATAATCCAACCCCTGGCTGCCAACTCAAGCTTATTTTAGAAATAGTAAGTAGAAACAGGCAGCCTGGCCAGTCCAGGAGAATTTAGAGGTGCTCCTCCCACACGCCAGGCACTCATTAGCATGTCGACTCAGTTTCTCTACCACGTAACAGCTGCAAACAGACAATAGTGGGAGCTGTCACAGAGAAGGGGGGAAAGTACTGGAAAAGACTGTTATTTAAGAAAAGATGGAAGGGGATGATTTCTTTAGAAAGAAATGTGACTGTTGGATAGAAGAAAAGGTTTCATGGTAGAGAATTTTGAGAGAAAATGACAGAAAGAAAAGAAATGATAGCAAAATACATTCCACTCACAAAGTTAGAACCATAGTCACGTTCGTCAAGTGCGGTCAAGCACTTACTGAGTGCAACGCACTGTGTTGAGTTCCATACTGGGGAGAGAAATGTGATCAGAGAATTCCTAACCGTAGGCAATTGGCATTTGGTTGTGAGGATAAAATATTATCAACTAATGTAGTGCAAAATTATGAATTGCAGACAATTCTGGAACAGTATACAATATATCAGGTTTAAAACTTTTGTCTTACAAGGCACATTTCTAGGTGAGCTTAAAAGGGCAACAACTTATGATGCCACCCTTGATTTCAAAGGAAAGGAATACAGACAATAGAATCAGGATGGTTATCTTTTTTGTTCGCTTTCTTTTCCTTAATACCCATCAGCTCAGAGAAGTGCCCTTCAACTTTTTGGCAGCTCACTCATACATTCAACTATGTCCCCTTCACCCATCAGGAAGTTCCAAGCCACTGTCTGAAAAGGAGACATCCAGGACATTGGGGGATGGAAACCTGAAAACAGCCAAAGAAGGCAGGTAAAATGCCAAGTTAAAGTAAACTGATCCAAGGAAAGCAAGGCAAATGCAACAAGAACTCCTGGGGCACACACACACACGAAAAAAAATTTTAAAAAAGGAGAGTCAATATAGAAATAAAAATAAGATCAGATTTATTGAGAAATAAAACATAAAAACAATTTACAGGTTTATCATGACCCTATGAGGTAGCAACAGAACCATTTTACGGAAGTAACTGAAAGTTGAACAGGTTCATGAACTTGATATAGAGCAGAGTGATAGCAAATTCCACACCCAGAATTCAAAATTAGCCAATGAGCTGACCACTATGTGAGAGGGGCTCCCATTATGTGGAAACTATATAGGTGGTAGAGGCAACAGACTCTTGAGATTTCCATCCTATATCCATGTTTCTTTTCTTGCCTTAGGTTTTAGGTCAGGCTGTGTGGGTCTGTAGGCAAAGAACAGTACAGAATCTAAGTGAATGGCATGCTCAGCCTACAGCAGAGAGCAGACACTGCTGTGCACCATCATTTTCTCCCCACCCAACTCCATTATGTCCCTCTTCAGGGAGCCTCATCTTAGAGACTTTGTTCTTCTGAGTATGCCAAAGTGACCTGACAAAAATTAAGCTCAGCAATCATAGGTAATGCCCTGATGCACAGAAACCAAGAACATACCTTCAAGAACAAAGTCCTTTCTTCAGAGCTGCTTCAGCTCATCCAACCCATAGCTATCTGCTCCTTTGGTCTCTGCAGGAAAGAGCTCACCCTCCAGGGCTCATGCAGGCCCTCAGTTCATGTGAATGGACATCTAGGAGGTTGGGGCAAGGCCTGCATAATTAAGCTGGGACATGGAGCCAGTGACTAACTTCATGAAGCCAGCTAAGGAAATCAAGGTTGGGCACTGAGTAAAAAGCATGATGAAAAAATCATAGTTTCTTGCATTTCTTATGGCTGGCTCTGAAATAAATCTGCTTAGTACGTATATGCACATAAATGTTAATTATTTGAAAGGAGCAAGCTAAGCCAAGAATTGTGGCTTATTTACTATTTCATAGTTCATTTTAATCTCCAATCTGAGTTTGCCTTCTAACACATCCAGTGAGAGTATCCAAGCAGGAGGCCAAGAAGGAGGGCGCCAACAGAGTGGAGATGTGCTTAATGCAGACACCATTAATAAATCACTAATAGTTAAGATATAGATTGGATGATGGGCAGCAGATGGGAAAGAGGTACATCAAATTGCTTTTCTCATATAGATTATTGGATTAACAGGAAGCAGCAGGCAAGTGGCAAACTGGTGTAACAAATTACTATCATAAAAAAAAATTGAACTTATCCCAGGATGGTAATAAGGCTCTGTTGGCCATTAGCCCTTTGGAGAGGTACTTGAAGTGGGAATACCCCTCTGAGATGGTAAAACAGAGCACTCGCCATATCCCCCCTCTATCTTCCACTATTGTACCTAACTAAGCACATTCCTGGTTGGGGGAGGGGAATGGGAGAAAGCCCAACTGCAGAGGCTAATTAAATTAATGTGGTTATTAGGAGGCACATGCCCAACCCAATAAGACATAAGTGACAGTGTCTATCACCATTCTAGCAACCAACACTGGTTGCAACCAATACTGCCTTCTTCATTTTTTCGGCCTCTCCCTTCTCGCCCAACTTGTATTTTAAAAAATTTTAAATGTACAGAAAAGTTGCTCTAGCAATAACATGAACACCTGATACCATTTATCTAGATGGAACAGTTGTTAATATTTTGTCAAGTTTGCTTTGTATCTGATTTTCTTTCTCCTTTTTGGTGAACAATAAAGTGACAGACATCAAAATGCTTCACCTCTAAATACTGTAGTATGTATCTCCCAAGAACAAAGTCATTCTCTTACAGATCCACAATAGAATTGATTGTTTTAAGAAAATGTTAGCCTCAGTTTATACTATGTATAATATACACTACATGTTCAAATTTTCCACCTTGCCCCAATAGGTGTCTAATAGAAATTTTTTAGAACCCAAGGTCAGTCAAGAAGTATATATTGCATTTACTTATCATGTCTTCTTAGCAATTTTTAATCTATAATTGTGCATAAAGTCTTTTTAAAATTTTTTTTATTGTTTTGGATTTATGGAGGGTACAAAGAATTAAGTTACACTGATTGCGGTTGTTAGGTAAATTCCCTCTTGTAATTGTGTCCCACACCCGGAGTCAAGACCATTTGTTATATACTGACTGTTTCTCAGTTTGGATGTATGTAATTGCTTCCTCAAGACTAGACAAGGTTATACCTTGCTGGCAGGATATTAAATCCTTTCTAGTTCATTACATCAGGTGGCATACATTATCAGTTTGTCAGACTTACTGATCATAGGTTTGATAGTTTAGTTAAAGTGATGCTGCCAGATTTCTTCATTGTAAACACACTGACTTAATGCTATAATTAGTAAATAGTTCTGAAATTGAGTGATTATAAGGACCAATATTTTATGCAATAGTTTTGGCATGCTTTTATAACTTTTACTTGAATCAGTTATTAAAACTGTGATTGATAACCTTAGAAAGTCATCATTTTACACTATATATTTATGATTTGTTATTCTTTTGTGATTAAACTTCTTCTCTACCTTATTATGAATTATTGGGTTCATTCCTGCCATTATTTATTTTAATATTAAAATTGTTCCCAATTCAGCCACTGGAAGTCCTTTCAAGCTTACCTCTGTGTTTTTTTACATTTTACTAACAAGAGTTTGAACACTTCTTTGCTTTTTGGTGCAACTCAGTGCCCAGGCTAACCTTGTACTTCATTGTCCCAGATTTGAAATAAGACACTCTTCCAAGGATTTGTTTCTTTGGAAAATGAGTTAGGGGCCAAGCTCAAGGTACATCCATTGCTACTGAGGTATAATTGCTTACAATCTTTTTCATTATACTCAGCAAGCAAATGTATGTTTTGATAAATTTATAAGTACATACTGACATTTCCAACTATAATCTCCAACACAACAGAGTTCTTCTCCTTCTTCTTTTCCATATTTATTTCTCCACTCTCCTACAGTAAAAACTCATTCCCTCAAAACACCAATAAATTTTCTGGTTTGTTCACTTTTAAAATGCATAAAAAATAGTTTCAAATGATTTGAGTACCAGTAACAATCCTTTTTGTCTTTAGAAAATATATCATTGAAGGTGGAATGCTGTCATAGTACACTGTTCAAAATTTACTTGAATTAGTTCTGGTTTTATTGCTTTGTGTGTTGATATTAATGATTTGCTAAGAAGTTTGAGTCATGATTTTCCATTTGTATTCAACTTGTATAAGAACTTACACTCGTCCGAGGGGCAAGATGGCCAACCAGAAGCAGCTCCTGAGAGAGGCTCCTGACCAAGGAGAAGGATAAGTCCAGAAAATGCCCAATTGAGCTGAAGACTGGTAGCCCAGCTGAGAGAGAAGTGATAGCTACAGATCACCTCTGCTGAGGCAAGCTGCAACTCCAAGAAAGCAAACTTCAGGTGCAAAATTCATCTGAAAGGAAAAGTATAAATCCCCTCCCCCCAAAAATCTGTGGTCTTTTTTGCTTTCTGTTTCCTTTCTTTTTTTTATCTTCATCCACTCCTGCAGGCTTTCTAAAGATGAACAGTAAACTATGGACCTCTTGTCCCATCCCACAGGAGAGTGCTGTGGGAAGTGGAAATTACTCCCCCACTGTGACTCTGAACACTCTCTCCTAGGCAGAAAATTTGAACTAAAGTTTTCTCAGACATTCTGAACTTCCAGTACGCCTTCCCCGCCCTTACCTGATGAATCAGAACCCTAACCCCTGCTGAGACTGTGGGAGAAGATTCTTGAGCAGCACCTCCACTCTCTGTCTGCTAGACCATGTGCCTCACCTGGCAAAGGATTCTGGGGGCCACACCGAACATCCCCCTTCCCCAACGGCCAGCCGAAGCTAGGCACCATAGTGTACAACCCTGCTGCGGGCTGCTCCGGCTCAGCACCCAGGCTCGCCCCACTCCAGGGGGCTGTGGCAGTGGGAGCAACCCTGCTGCAGGCTGCACCGCCTAGGGACCCAGGTCCGCCTCCTGCCTGTGACACCGGCAGAGGTGAGAGACTCCTCCAGGAGTCGCGCTGCCTCGACACTCAGGCCCACCCCACCCCAGAGATGCCAGCAGGCATGAGCGAGCCACCACAGGCTGTGCTTTCTCAGCACCCAGGCATGCCCCAGTCCAAGGGCTGCGGTGGGCAGGAGTGAACCCACCGCGGGTTACGCAACCTCGGGACCCAGGCCCACCTCACTCCAGGGGCTGTGACGGATGGGAGCGACCCTGCTACAGGCTGCGCCACCTCCTGACCCAGGCCCGCCTCCTGCCTGCGACACTGGTGGACGTGAGAGACCCAGCTGGGAGTCACGCCAACTCTATGCTCAGGCCAGCCCCACCCCAGAGATGCTGGCGGGTGTGAGCTACCCCACGTGGTCCACGCTTTCTCAGCACCCAGGCCCCCCTCCTGCCTGTGACACCAGCGGACATGAAAGACCCCACTGAGAGTTGCACTGCCTTGACGCTCAGGCCCGCCCCACCCCAGAGACGAAGGTGGGCAAGAGTGACCAGCCAGGGAGTCATGTTGCCCTGGCACCCAGGCCCCCCCAACTTCAGGGACTGCAGTGGGGGTGAGTGACTCCGCCAGGGGCTGCACCACCTCAGCACCCAGGCCCACCCACCAGGGTCTCCGGCGGGAGTGAGCAACCCGCTGTGGGCCATGCCACCTCGACACCCAGGCCCACCCCACTCCAAGAACTCCTGCAAATGCATGGTATTCCACGGCAGGCTGCATTGCCAAGATGCCCTACCTGCCTTAGCCAGGGCTGCCCCAGCCAGGGTCTCTGGTAGCTGCATCCTACCTCCAGTGCCCTCCCTGCTTCCTCACCGGTACCATCCATCTGCCCAAAGACTCAGGAAGTCACGCAACTCCACGCCCTCCCTCTGAGGCCCTCCCTACCTCTCTGCAGAGCCCTCCGCCTGGCCCAAGATTGGTGGATCCACCCACTCCCCATTGCCAAAGCCACTGGGAGCCAGGCAGTGCCAGAACCGTGGGCACCATCCCCAGCCCGCCTGCTGGACCCTTGTGGGACAAGCTCTACTCCAGAGCTGCTCCCACAGCCACAACTCCCTGGCTGGGGCAGCACCAGAAGAGCTACACTAGATCACTGCCTACAAATATATTCCAACAATAGAGTAATCCTGCCAGGGTCCAATCTTGGAGAGACGCCTGCCCAACTCTGAGGACAGACAGAGGAAATGGTGAAAAATAATCATGGGGCGGAATCAATGTGAAAACTCTGGCAATATGAATAATGAGAGCAGATCAACTCCCCCAAGGAATCAGGCAGACACCACACAAGATCCCATGCATAAACAAGTGGCCAAGATGTCAGAAAACGAATTTAGAGTCTGGATAGCTAATAAGATCAACGGAATGGAAGAAAAGATGCAACTAGAATTTGAAGCAGTAATCCAAAAGCTGTCTCAAGAATTCAGCAAATTCAAAGACAAAATGACCAAAGATTTTGACACATTGAGACAAGAAGGTACAGCCATCAAAGATCTGAGAAACACAGTAGAATCTCTCAGCAACAGAATAGACCAAGCAGAAGAAAGGATTTCTGACATGGAAGAGAAAGTGTTCGAACACTCCCACACCTACAAAGAGGAAGAAAAATGGAAGGCAAAAACGGATCATTCCCTCAGACAGCTCTGGGATAACTCAAAGAAAACCAATATTCACCTTATAGGGATACCTGAAAATGATGAAGTGGCATCACAAGGCACAGAGTCTCTTCTTTATGAGATTATGAAAGAGAACGTTCCAGACATGCCAAGAGATTCTGAAATTCAGATAGCAGACAGTTGCAGAACCCCAGCATGACTCAACACAAATAAGTCATCCCCCAGGCATTTCATAATTAAGTTCACTAAAGTTAATATGAAGGAGAAAATTCTGAAAGCACCCAGACATAAGAAATCCATCACCTACAAGGGGAAGAATATTAGAATAACTGCAGATCTCTCTGATCAAACCTTTCAAGCTAGAAGAGAATGGTCATCTACTTTTAATCTCCTGAAACAAAATAACTTTCAACCTAGGATCCTATACCCAGCTAAACTGAGTTTCATTTATGATGGAGAAATTAAATACTTTAATGACAACCACATGTTGAAGAAATTTGCTGTAACTAAACCAACTCTCCAAGATACTCTCAGACCTATTCTCCATAATGACCAGCATAATCCTTCACAAAAGTAAACTCATCCAGAAACTTTTTATCAAATTCCAACTTCTACAGTGATGAAAGGATTAAAAATGTCCACTGGACTTTCTAAAGATTTATCATTATTTTCTATAAAAGTGAATGATTTAAATTGTCCGCTAAAGAGGCACAGGTTGACTGACTGGATACAAAAGGTCAGGCCAGATATCTGTTGAATACAAGAAACTCACCTTACCTTAAAAGATAAATTTAGATTCAAGGTGAAGGGATGGTCATCTATATTCCAGGCAAATGGAAAGCAGAAAAAGCAGGTGTAGCAAACCTATTCAAAGATACAATAAGCTGTAAACCAACCAAAATAAGGAAGGATAAGGATGGACACTTCATATTTGTTAAAGGTACTACTCAATATGATGAGATTTCAATTATTAATATTTATGCACCCAACCAGAATGTGCCTCAATTTATAAGAGAAAACTAATAGACATGAGCAACTTGATTTCCTTCAGCTCCATAGTAGTTGGAGATTTTAACACCCCTTTAGCAGTGTTGGATAGATCCTCCAAAAAGAAGATAAGCAAAGAAATTTTAGATTTAAATGTAACAATCCAAAATCTGGATTTAACAGACATCTACAAAACCTTTCCTCCCAACAAAACTGAATATACATTCTACTCATCAGCCCAATTCATAATTGCTAAGTCATGGAAGAAGCCCAAGTACCCACCGACCCACGAATGGATTAAAAAATTGTGGTACCATGGAATACTATGCAGCCTTAAAGAAAGATGGAGACTTTACCTCTTTCCTGTTTACATGTATGGAGCTGGAACATATTCTTCTTAGCAAAGTATCTCAAGAATGGAAGAAAAAGTATCCAATGTACTCAGCCCTACTATGAAGCTAATTTATAGCTTTCATATGGAGTCTATAACCCAATTATAGCATAAGAATATGGGGAAAGTGGCAAGGGAGGGGAGGTGAGAGGGAGGATGGGTGGAGGGAGGGTAGATGGTTGGGTCACACCTATGGTGCATCTTAGATGGGTTCAGGCAAAACTTACTAAATGCAGAATACAAATGTCTTCATACAATAACTTAAAAAATGACATGATGGCTATGTCAAACAGTTTGATGAAAATGTTTCAGATTGTATATGAAACCAGCACATTGTACCCGTTGATTGCACTAATGTACTCAGCTATGATTCAACAATAATAAAAAAAAAAGAACTTACACTTGCTGAATTAATACTCTGTTTTGAATGTGTAGAATGTTTTGAGTTTAAAAGTCAAAACTATATTGAAAAGTTATTTACCTTTGTTATTGCTTCCACTTATATCCACTCATCCTAAATAATATAGCAATTTCTTTAGTTTCTGTATTACCCATATTGTGTTTTCTCTTGCAGATGTTTGTGTGTATATCCATTTTTCCTCTGTTTTTTCTTACAAAAATGGTAGCATACTCTTTGCACCTGGCTTTTTTTTACTCAATATGATATTTTGATAATGGAAGCTGCTTTCTAAATCCTCCACTTCTGTTTTATTTAACTTTGATAATGGAAGCTGCTTTCTAAATCCTCCACTTCTGTTTTATTTAACTTTTCAAGCAATGAAATCACATCTCAACTCTAGGGAAAAGGGGGTGGTTCATGCAATAAAGGAGTAAAGAATGTAAAGAAAAAAAGGTGGATTGTTTTAGTTTTGTAACTGATACAGTGATTTATTTCAGTTATCAGACTAAATATATTTCTAAGTGTGTTTCAAATGACCTATGGAGGTTGAATCAGGTAGATTCTCATTAAAATTTTTATTTCAAGGCCCCATACCCTACTAAATTCAACTCTCTCTCTGGGGAAGAGCTAGGTAATCTCTATTTAATTTAATTTAATTTAATTTTTCTTAAATAATAGCTGCGTACATTAGTGCAATCAAGGGGTACAATGGGCTGGTTTCATATACAATCTGAAATGTTTTCATCAAACTGTTTAACATAGCCTTCAAGGAATTTTCTTAGTTATTGTATGAAGACATTTCTATTCTGCATTTAGTAAGTTTTGCTTGTACCCTTCTAAGATGCACAATAGGTGTGGCCCCACCAATTAACCTCCCTCCACCTCAACCTCCCCCCTCCCCTCCCTTCCCATATTCTTGTGCTATAGTTGGGTTATAGCCTTCATATGAAAGCTGTAATTAGCTTCATAGTATGGCTAAGTACATTGGATACTTTTTCTTCCATTCTTGAGATATTTTGCTAAGAAGAATATGTTCCAGCTCCATCCACGTAAACATGAAAGAGGTAAAGTCTCCATCTTTCTTTAAGGCTGTATAGTATTCCATGGTATACATGTACAATAATTTATTAATCCATTCGTGGGTCGATGGGTACTTGGGCTTCTTCCATGACTTAGCAATTATGAATTGGGCTGCAATAAACATTCTGGTACAGATGTCTTTGTTATAATGTGATTTTTGGTCTTCTGGGTATATACCTAGTAAAGGAATTATAGGGTTGAATGGAAGGTCTATTTTTAGATCTCTAA
>CAUYRH010118646.1:0-51023 GCA_963574655.1 Perodicticus potto
CCACACGCCATGTATCACATACACACCGCGTACCACGCACCACACGCCATGTATCACATACACACCGCGTACCACGCACCACACGCCATGTATCACATACACACCACGTACCACGCACCACACGCCATGTATTACATACACACCGCGTACCACACACACAGCGTACCACGTACACACCACGCATCACACATGCCACATACCACACACACACCACGTACCACACACAACACACCATAGACACACCACGCACCACATACAAACCATATACCACACACACAGCGTACCACGTACACACCACGCATCACACATGCCACATACCACACACACACCGCGTGCCACTCACCACACGCCATGTATCACATACACACCGCATACCACGCACCACACGTCATGTATCACACACACACCGTGTATCACATACACACCACGTACCACACACACAGCGTACCACGTACACACCACGCATCACACATGCCACATACCACACACACACTGCATACCACACACAACATATACCATATACACACCATGCACCACATACAAACCACATACCACATACACACCACTACCACGTACACACCACGGATCACACATGCCACATACCACACACACACTGCGTACCAAACACAACACATACCATATACACACCACACACCACATACACACCACTACCCCATACACTCCGAGTACCACATACACACCACGCACCACATACACACCACGCACCACACACACACCACGTAAAACACACACCGCATACCACATACACACCACAAACCACACACAACACATACCATATACACACCACGTACCACATACACACCACATACCACATACACACCACGCACCACACGCCATGTATCACACACACACCATGTACACACCACAGATCACACATGCCACATACCACACACACACCGCGTGCCACACACAACACATACCATATACACACCACACACCACATACAAACCATATACCACATACACACCACTACCACGTACACACCACGGATCACACATGCCACATACCACACACACACCGCGTACCACACACAACACATACCATATACACACCACGCACCACATACAAACCATATACCACATACACACCACGCACCACACACACACCACGTAAAACACACACCACATACCACATACACACCACAAACCACACACAACACATACCATACACACACCATGTACCACATACAAACCACATACCACATACACACCACATACCACATATACACCATGCACCACATATACACCACAAACCACATACACACCACGTACCACACACACAGCATACCACATACACACCACGGATCACACATGCCACATACCACACACACACCGCGTACCACACACAACACATACCATATACACACCACACACCACATACAAACCATATACCACATACACACCACTACCACATACACTACGAGTACCACATACGTACCACGCACCACATACACACTACACACCACATACACACCATGCACCACACACACACCACATAAAACACACACCGCATACCACATACACACCACAAACCACACACAACACATACCATATACACCCCACATACCACATACCACATACACACCACATACCACATATACACCATGCACCACATATACACCACATACCACATACACACCACGTCACTGCGTACCACATACACACCACAAACCACACACTACACATATCATATACACACCATGCACCAAATACACACCACATACCACATACATACCACGTACCACATACACACCATGCACCACATATACCCCACATACCATATACGTACCACACACCACATATACACCACATACACACCACATACCATACACACACCATGCACCACACACACCGCATACCACACATAACACATACCATATACACACCATGCACCCCACACACACCACATACCACATACACACCACACATCACATATACACCACATATCACATACACAACACATACACACAATATACCACACACATGCCACGCACCACATACACACCACGTACCACACACACTACACACCACATATACACCACATACCACGTACACACCACGTACCACACACACACCACACAAGCCATGTACCACATACACACCACATACCACACATAACACATACCATATACACACCACGCACCGCATACATACCACGTACCACATACACACCATGCACCACACACACCACACACAACATATACACCACATACCACATACACACCATGCATGACACACACCGCGTACCACATACACACCACCACATACATACCATGCACCACACACACACCACATACCGCATACACACTACATACCACATACATACCATGCACAACATACACACCATGCGCCACATATACACCACATACCACATACAGACTATGCACCAGACACACCACGTACCACATACACACTATGCACCACACACACCATGCACCACACACACACACACCATGTACCACATACCAGACACACCACATGCACACCATGTACCATACACATCACACATACCACACATGTATATCACATACCAAAAACACTGTACGTACACCCCTGTAGCACACATACCACACACCTACACATCATACATACAATGCAAACACACCACATACCCCACATACTGCACATACACACTACATACCACACACACACGTGCACAACACACACACCTCACATACATGCCACGTACCACACATCACACCACATACCCCACAAACAGCACACATACACAATAAACCGCACACCACACATACACACCACATACCACACACACCCATTCCACATACCAGACATATACACCACATACCCCCCACACACTAGACATACATACTGCATGCCATGCAGACACCACACAGACACACCACACGTAGACACACACGGCCCACACACTCTACACATCACACACCACAACCCAAATATACCACATCCCCCACATATACAACTCATGACACACACCACACACATACACACGATATGCCACACACACAACACATACCCCACCCACATACCACACACACTCACCGCATGCTACACTCATCCCATACATACACACCGCATACCACACAGACTCATATACACACACCACACACACCCCACGTATGCACACAAACCACACATGCCGTATACCACACACAATACACTTCACATACTATATCCCACACACACATACGAGGTACACACACAAACCACAGGCAGACCACATACCCTACACACATACAAATACACATGCACCACACAGCCTCACACACATCCGGACCACACACACATTAGGGGACAAGGAGATGTTAGGTAAGCTGGGAAGAACTTTTATAATTTTTTTAACAGCAAATGAAAAAAGTTTAGGAAAACATCTCTACTTTCAGTAAGAAATACAAACAGATGATATTGTCCAACCTTTTGTGTCAGTGTTGAAAGAGAACCACTGCAGAAAAGCTCCGGAAAGTTCCTGTTCCAAGTGGCACATAAGAAATACATCGTGCTGGGTGAAATTTTATATTTGTAAGTCAGTGTATGTTTTTCCTCTTGCCTTTATTAAATATCAGAAGGTTTTTCTAATGAGATGAAGAGCGTGTGTGGCGGTGTGGATGACAGACACACAGGGGACACTCTGGTGGCCCCATCGGCGTGGGCCGTTACGTCAGGGTGACAGCTGCACAGGTGCTGGGCAGGGAAGGGAGGGCAGAGACTTGACTGGCTTCACCTGACCACGGAGAACGTGTCTTGGTTCTATAGTCAAGGGTGCTTCCTCTTTCTCTAAGCTCAAAAGGGCCTCCCTGTTCTGTGTTCTAAAGCCCATTTGCTGAACGTGTTTAAGTTAAGCTGTCATTGGAGTGAAAACCAACCAAAGACTTTTCCTGGTTTTCTTTCTTTCTTTTGGTAATCAGAAGTCACAGGCTTTCATAAGAAGCTTTCTTTTCTTCGTTCTCTTAAATATGTAACAAAAGAGATTCAATACAATTGACACCATCTAGAAGGAAAGTTCTAGAGACACCCTAGTCTTAAGGCTTCAGTCTTCATAGGAAGAGTTTATTTGACTGCAATTCAGTGGATTTATTTACTCAGATATGGAGAGCCTTACAGACTGATAAAGCCAAGTTAGTATGTGTGTCAAAGACATGCACTAGCTAAAATAATTTTAGTTCAATCACTGCTTTGGCTCTTGGGAGTTGTAAGTAACAGTAGCAGTCTTCATAAGGTAAGAATTATGTACACAGAAATAGGAACTTCCTAAACTTGGAAGCATGTATTCCCAATGCCAGCACTGTCAGGTCGCAGCTCCTTATTACATGCTTTTGATTATAACACGAGGCAATCCATTTAAATAATATTTATTAAACATATACTAAGTACCGAATGCTTTGCCAGACACTCTGAGAACAAAGTAAAATCCAAAATTGCTCTTTTGAATGAATATATAATGGTGTTAGAGAAAAACCAATGTTTTTACTGGTTTTTTTTTAATGGTTCAAATTATTTTGCACTAACAACAGAAGGCACTATGGAACAGACTATGGTGGGGGGGAGGATTCCTGTGAACGGACCATGTGCCTCTGCTCTACCCGATGATTTATGGATATTATCTTACGAAACTCTCACGACGTCTTTGCCCTCTAAGGATTATTATTATTTCTGCTGTGTGCATTATGGATGGAAAACTTGAGGCTCAGAGAAGTTAGTACTTGTCCAGGGTGACACCTCCTGGAATCACACAGCACCCCAGGAGGAGCTCAGAGATGAAAACCTCAGGACTGGCTTTCGTCACCGAGGCGGCGTCTTAGAAGAAGAGGAGCAAAAGAGAGCACAGCAGGGCAGGGTCATTGGAACAGAGAAGAGGGCAGGAATGATGGACCCAGGTCATGGTTATAAGCCTCCCCCACCCCACCCCACCCCCGCTCCCTCCAGGAGCAATGGGGGAAGACAGTGGAAAGGGTCAAAAGGTCATGGTCTGAAACATCAGTTTCCTGCACACCTGGCCCCACTCACAGGCAATTTTGGTTGAGAGGGAAGCACAAGCCCAAGAATGTGCCTTTCCACCATGTGAGACTGGGAACTTCAAGGGCAGAGGGCCTCCCAGCACAGCCGGGGACCCGGTCTGGATTTGCTCTGACGAGAACAGAAAACCTGGAGTGGGGGCTCTGGGTGCAGAAGTGGGGTTGTCTCTTCTTTCTAGTGCCCAGCACAGTCTTTAGAGTAGAAGAAAACTGCTTTCTTGTGGACATGTGAGTGGAGGGGTGGCTGGATGCTGGGTGGAGGGGCTGCCGAGTGATACAGTAAAACTCTTGACCGCAGCTCATGGCTGCATAGTGGGACCTGCCTAGTGGCTGCTGGCTGCAGGTTCACACCGTGCTTTCCTTCCATCTGGAACTGAGGAAGACAGGTGGTTTCCTCACTTTAACTTGCACTTGGGTACCCTTCCATAAGGGGCCCGACTTCCCCTTGCATTATTTTCTCTAACTTGAGAAACAACATATTTTACAGGGAAGGAACTTATCATAGGAGTGTGACACGCATCAGAGCTTCAAGATCAAATTAGTTGAATTTGACCCCAGGTTAAATTCGGTTGCATAAGCCTACGGGATAACATTCTCAGAGTCTTAAGTGCACCTGGAGGCTCTCAGGGGAGACAGCACCCAATCGCAGAGGGGACTGTGAAGCCCCAGTGTGGGAGGGTGGAGGTCCAGCTAATTCAGCCCCTTCAGGCAAAGGTGGACTCTTCTCTGCACTATTGTCCGAACTGAGTAATTGAGTCATCCCAAAATTTACATGTTGAAGCTCTAAGTCTCAATTTAGTCATGTTTGGAGACAGTTTTTAAATAAATAATTAAGTTAAAATGAGTCCATTCGGATGAGCCCTGATCCAGTCAGTCTGGTGTCCTCATGAGAAGAAGACGGGACACCTGGAGAGACAGTAGGCGTGTGTGCACAGAGGAAACGCCACGTGAGGACACAGAACACAGCCACCTGCAGCCACCAAACGTAACCCTGCTGACACCTTGACCTTCTGGCCTCCAGTATGTGAGGAAAGACATTCTGTTGTTTTAGTCATCCAGTCTGCACTGTTTTGCCACAGCGGCCTCAGGGAACTAATCCAAGCTCCACTCTGTCCACATCTGCTCAGAAGACAGAGAGGCATAAAGAGCATTGCGGACCCTGCTAAACTCCCAACTTCCCAAGGCCCAGGTTGATTTAGTTTGTCCAAGACAGGGATTCTGAATGTGGGTGATTTCAGAACCCCACTTAGGGAAGCGCTGATGTCACAGCTTGGCACAGTGCGGAAAGACCACACAAATCAGGCACTCAGTAAGTGCTTTCTGGATGGATGGACAGATGGACGGAAAGATGGATAGATGGACAGATGCACAGATGGATGGACAGATCGACAGATGGACAGACGGATAGATAGATGGATGGACAGATGGACAGATGGATGGATGGACAGATGGACAGATGGACAGATGGATAGATGGATGGATGGACGGACAGATGGACAGATGGACGGACAGATGGATAGATGGATGGATGGACAGATGGAGAGACAGATGGATAGATGGACAGATGGACGGATGGACAGATGGATAGATGGATGGACAGATGGATAGATGGACAGAGCCACAGATGGATGGACAGATAGATGGACAGATGGATAGATAGATGGATGGACAGATGGACGGATGGACAGATGGGTGGATGGACAGATGGATGGACAGATAGACAGACGGACAGACGGATAGATAGATGGATGGATGGATGGACAGATGGACGGATGGACGGATGGATAGATGGGTGGATAGATGGGTGGATGGATAGATGGGTGGATGGACAGATGGATGCATAGACAGATGGATAGATGGACGGATGGATAGATGGGTGGATAGATGGACGGATGGATAGATGGGTGGATGGACAGATGGATGGATGGACACAGAGACAGATGGACAGATGGATGGATGGACAGATGGACGGATGGATAGATGTATGGATGGGTGGATAGATGGGTGGATGGACAGATGGATGCATAGACAGATGGATAAATGGATGGGTGGATGGACGGATGGATTGATAGGCCCTGTCTAATGAGAGTATAGAGGCAAACTCAGATGATTCCATGTCATTTCTCACTTCTGCAAGTAAAGTTTAGAGAAGGATTCACGTGACTCCCGTGCAGTCAGCTCCCTCGTTAGAGTGTGTACAAACATGAAAGGCACAGCTGAGACACGGACGCTTAATCTGAAATCTGGTGAGATATGTAACAGTTCTTCTTTTTAAAACGTATTTTCAAAATACAACTCCAGATTTCAAAAATTATTTTCAAGTAACTAAAGCCAGGTACTTAAACCCTTTAGTTAATTTTTACAAATTAGGATACATGGGAGGAAAAACAGGCTGTCTTTTAATCTAGCTTCAGGTTTTGGTCACCACAGAAGCATAAGGTACTGTCAAATCAATGACATTCCCTAGCAGAACAGGATAATCGACTCTTTCATGAAGAATTTATGTGCTCTCTTCTTGCGTCTTTCCCCCTAATTTTCCCTTCTCTCCTTTCTGTGGTGGTGATTTGATGTACTGAAAGTCATGGCAATTAAGGAAACCTACTTGGTCACAGAAATAACAATCAGCACAGTTTCTCATGGTTTTGATGATTTAATATGTGACATAGGCATTCAAAGCCACAGAGACGCAATGACTGAATGTAAATTCCCTGATAAAAACCAGTGTAAATCAAGGGGCTGGAGCAAAAGATTTTTATTAGAGATGATGATACATAAATGAAATTCAGCTGGGGTGTAGAAGGCTGTTAATTGAATTATGGTGAAATAGTGAAACTCGAAACTGATCTGTATTTGTGGAGCCATGTCAGGATTCAATGAAGGCTTTCACTATTTAGCAAAGGCTTACATCCACTAGTAATAAGAGAAGTTCAGTAAGGAGTCCCCAAGTCACATTTGACGTCAGTCATTCTGCCATTTCCAAAGATTTCATCCAAGGAAGAAAAACTAAAATGGGCCTGGGGGACAGAAGAAATTACGTTTGTAGGAGTTTCAGGGGGAAACACAACAGACTGTGGGCTGGTCAGCTCAGATTCTTCCTGGCCAGCAGGCAGGAATAGAAGGTGCTCTTCTTCCTCTTTTACATTACAAATGCACAATCCAATTACCTAATGGGGTAAGCACTCCCATAATGTGCAAAACACTGTCAGGTTTGGTAGTATTTGTATCTAAATTCCATTTCAATTTAGCATAAATGAAAAGTTGAAGCAGAAACTTTTTGTTTTGTACAGGGCATATGCCAAAACAGTGGATTGTTTATACTGTCTTATTACGTTAAAAATATTTCCGCTAGGAATATAATGGAGTGAGTAGTGTGCTAAAAGGGACACTCCTTTTATAACCCTGTAGCCCTGTAGTTAATTGCGGGAATCAAAGGGACTGCCTTCTGGAGAGGGACCCAGGATGAAGCTGCTGCCCCACCCTGAGGTCCAAACCTACAAGGGAGCAGTCCGGTTAAAACCATGACAAAAAAGGAATACACATAGATGGGCCTTAGGCCCAGAACTTATCCTGAAAATCATTAAAAGAAGTGGCCGTTCCCCTGCTACCTGCATCAAGTCCTGATTTCTCACTAACAAAGAGAAATCACGAACCGTGCACCAGCCCAGGATCTGTGTGCCGCCCCCTGAAATTCCTACAAACGTAATTTCTTCCGTTCCCCGGCCCATTTTAGGTTTTATTCCTTGGATGAAATCTTCGGAGATGACAGAATGGCTGACGTCAAACGTGAAGCATCTGAAAGGGAAGCGTGGCCGGCAGAAAGGACTGCGGGGGAGTGGGCAGCGTGTGAGGCCGGACATTAGGGCCACATGCAGCTTCAGCTCCGTGCCCCAGGGTCCCCGGGGTGCCCCACGCCTGCGTGCACCGCACACCCAGCTCTGGGTCAGCCTCTGCTTCCCTTCCAGTACTTTCTCCCACAATTTCACTTTGCTCTCAGCCATGACTCTCTACCTCCTTGTCAAGAATTTATAGCATTGTAAAGACACAAAGTTGCTGAGATTTTGCTCTGGAATTTTAAAGGAAGAAAAGTTCAAGCCCCAGGTATTCACAGGCTGTGCTAGTTTCTCCTGCAAGACCACTGAACCCTCCAGGGCTGCGCGCGTCACTTCCTGGCGAGACCACTGAACCCTCCAGGGCTGCGCGCGTCACTTCCTGGCGTCTGCACCAGAGGAGATAGGAAATCAGCCAACCCTGGATCAGAATGCGGATCCTAGTTGTACCCAGTAAGGTCAATCAGCTCCTAAACTGTAACAGCTTGTATATTTATACCCTTATTTCTGAAAAGTGATTTTGAATCCTCCTGATATGTTTCTTCATTAGATATACTTGAGTCAGTAACGACAAATATCTTATTAAATGTCACAAACCTAACAGCTTGAAAATATCTGATCAATCTTAATGGTATAAAGTAAAACTTGAGTTATTACTACTGATTTTACGCAAGATTTTATGTTTATCAAATAAATCTGACAGACCTCTCAGAAATCTATAACCATAGCCTAAAAGGGCAAAAACTGCTAGTGATAGGATGAGACTTTAATCGTTATAAACAGAATCTTTGGTAAAATTAGAATAAAAATGTGTTATTTGAGAAATCATGTCCATTCAAAATATTCCCTCTAGAACTTTTTAACCTTCAGAGTTCATCACATCATAGTAGTTGACGGCTATTTTTTATTTCATGATTCTGAAACCCTAGGACTTTTCAACATTAATAAAAACATGGCTGGTCTCCATAAGACCACAAATCTGCATGAAAAATATGACACCCAGCAACACGCAGCTGTTTCTCAACGTCCAGACGTTCTGGGACGATTCGCCCATGTGTCTTCCATATTACAAGTGCCAAGTGACACTGAGCGGCAGTGAAGTACTGTGTCGGGGAGGGAAGTAGTAACGTTACTCAGAGAAGCGAAATGAATTAATTTGGTGGACGCGAGAGAACGTACACAGAGAGAAGAAAAGCAGAAAGAAAGCTGGAGACTGTGCCCTGGTTCCTGCTCTTGCAACAACAAAAAATACGATTTTGAAAAAGTAAAATAAAATATTCAGCAAGTGCTGCACTGCACACATTCCCAGAGGTGCCATTAAAATACTTCAAGAATCTGTACAAATACATAAATCAATAATTAAATTCAAATATATTTTTGAATTTTGTCTAACTGCACACCTATGCCTGTACACACACAATAAAACTGCTCAGCCAATTCCTGAAGCTACAACACCAAATGCTCAGGAAATCATTTCTATACTTGTGATTTTAGAAATTTCAGGTAGGACCTCTCACTTGAGGCAGTTGTCCCAAGCCTGGCGATGTCCCTGGCTGAGCTGTAATTTGGCCTCACAAACTTTAACGACCTTCCACTAAGCCAAGAGTCATGAGGCCCCTGTATCTTGTCATACCTGGGCTGGGAGGCCCCCAAAGCCAGGGCGGCATGAGGCCTGGACTTAAAAGACCATCATCTTAGTCTCAAACCCAATCCCCCCGACCAGATACCTTGAAGCCCCACCTGGGGGCTGTCCCCTCTGCCCGTGGCCCAGCCCAGGGCAGCAGAGGCACTGCACATATCCTGTCCTGGACCTCCACCTCTGTCCTCAGCCAAGACAGCCCTACGCCCAGGCCCACCCCACCGCTACAGCCTCCATTGGGTAACACCATCAGATAATTTTTAGTCCCAATAAATAGACTATTTCTGTTCACCAGCTAGTACAGAAGAATTTTTTTAAATATTTTAATAACAGGTTATACCACGTTGTTATAATATCAGCTGATATACCTACTCATATATATATCACCCTATTTTCTCTAACAAAGAAATCCCAACATAATGACCTGGAAACGAGGACAGTGACGTGCAAACAATAATAAGCAGTGGGAGAAAAACATGTGCCACAGTGGTTCAGTGATAGGGAAGGTCTCAGAAGGACTTTGAGAGCTAAGTGTGCCACCATGAGGGAAGGCTCTGTCAAGGCCAGGGTGCAGGAGGCCCTGGGCACTGCAGGCCAGGTGCTTTCCTCTCTGGATTACTTGGCACCAGTCCCACTTGGCATGTTAACATTCCACCTGTTCTAATCGCTGTCATTGCTTTCTGCCAGGAAACCTGGACAGAGGGAAAGAGAGTGGAGTTTGCTCTGGACACAAGCCTGGGATGGCACTGCACTCCAACAGCAGGAATGGGCAGCACAGGGCAGAAAGTAGGGCCACAGCCAGAGACCACTGACCAGGGTCACTAGAGGGATGGGGTGGAGGAGGAAGCCAGAAATCTCATACCACTTCACCAGGTGCTACCAAACCACAGCTGTGGACTTTCTGTTGCTCAGGATGAACTGAACCGCTTCCAGAAGTCAAATGCCTGAAACAAAACCTCGTCATCTAGAGAAGGCCTTATTTTCATCCAAGCCTCTCTAGGCATTTCCTTCCTACCTAACACATGTTACGTTATGCTAGAGGCAACATGCCCAGGCATAATTATCTAAGTGCTTAGATTTGGAGATCAGCCAAGATATTTATCAGCTTGACAGGGGTAGAGGGATTTAGGAAATTTTTACCTATGTCGTTGTGATGATTATTTTATGCCTCTACAGAAGTAGGTTAAGAGATGCCCAAATAACTGGTTAATCATTACTTCTAGGTGTGTCTCTGCAGGGGTTTCCGAAAGACATCAATGTTTGACTCAGCAGATGAGTAAAGAAGGTGTCTTCAGCAATGTGGGTGGGCATCTTCCAGTTTTTGTGGACCCAGATGGCACAAGCAGGTAGAAGAAGGATGCGTTTCCTCTCTCTCTCCTTCTCTCTCCTTCAATGTATCTACTGATGTGTACTTTTCTACTGATAGACATCTCAGTTCACAGTTAGACTGACAGGTCCCCTATGGGTTCCGTTTGTCTGGGGAATGCAGACTGACACGGTCATCAGCCTTGTCCTGAGGAAGAAGCTATACATGTGCCAGCATATCGTTACTGGGGAAGCAGGAAAAAGGTGGTGAATGGAGAGAGGTTCAGGCAGGAGCTTGGTTTTGGAGTCTTCCCAGTTCTAGGGGAGGGTGCCTAAAGGTTGACCAGCTGCCCACCTCCAAAGCTGGAGCACAACCTGTGATCTGGAGAAGATGTCCAGGTCTGGCCGGAAACATCAGGGTTGGGATTCTGGGGCCACTCTGGGGATGCACAGGCCGGAGAACCTGCAGCCCAGACCACTGGCTCTGAGCTCTGGCCACTCAGACGAAGCCCAGGCCATGTCCCCTGCAGCAAAGAAGCACCCACCACATGAACCATCTTGGCAAATTTGGTGTTTGAAACACAATATTTAAAGCTGCAAGGGATTGGGGGACTTCAGGTAAACTGCTAAGCACAATTACAAAAGAAGGAGCTAATGAAACCTTTACAAAGTGTAGCTGAAGTATGTTAAAGATTAATGTTTCTTAAAAGCCTCCTATTTGGGCCAAAAGTTAGCTCATCCTTCCTCAGCCCCCTACAAGTTTCAACATACCTTTATGAGTCACTCTAAGCACTGACAAGTCTTCATTATCATGTGGAAACATATATATATACATATATATATATATATATAGGATATTTTCTCATATCCCATCTATACCACCCCATCAGTAATTCCCACCCCTCTGATTTACACTTGGAAAAGCAACTCACTTGCTTCTTCCAACCTGAAGAGTGCAGTGAAGCAGCTACTGCCACTAGACCATGTAAAGATTTGAATTCCTTCTCTATTGGAAAACGACTTCATGGCAGCGAAGCCAGGGACGCAGTGTGTTGTACCTCACATGTATTTTATAGCACCCAAGGAATCTCTTGGTTTTGTTCTGATGGAAATACATGTTTGGTTTAAGCCAGATACACCAAAACCAATTCCCTTTGCCAGGTTAGTCTAAGGGTGTGCATGTGACCCAACTCTGATGAGATAAAAGGGCAGCTGCTGGGCACTTCTGGGACAAGCATAATGGAAGAGGGACCTTGTGCTGCTGGCCCCCACCTGCTGCTGGCTACTGTCCTTTAGGGCTACACTTTGTCATGACCCCTATGGCCCTGGTCTCGATCACCGCAGAAAGGAACCAGGCGTGATCCAGATTACAAGTCCAAACTTGTAGGAGGCGGCTGACCTTGATTGCAGGGTAGCCACGAGCAACCTCCGCAGTAGGCTTTTATTAAGACAGCACAAGACAGGTGAGGGGAGTATTAGACAGTGACTGCGTGCTCAAGGATCGCCATGGGCTCGGGTTCTTTCTCCGCAGGGAGCACCTGCAGACGAATTGCCCGAGGGCCCGCCCCCCAGCTGCAAATCATCTTGCTCAGAGGTCGTCAGGCTCTTGGCATCCTCTACAACACTTCCTCGTTTAGTGAGTGGGATTCTTTTTCAGACAAAAAGGTACAGCAAGTTATGGAGGAATGACAAGGTGAGGTTTCTTTTAGTCATAAGAATCAGCCTTCGAGCTTCAAGAGCCCCCACTCGGCATCCAACAGCCATGTGGTCAGTCCAGAGCAGTTTATCCCTCCCTAGACGAATGTGACTCCACGGCTGGCCTGGAGGGACACTGTGTGGGGGCCTGAGATGAGGGTCCGCCCACAGGAACCACAGCAGATGCAAGGAGAGGAGGAGATACAACGGAAACGCGCGTGGACGGTGGCTGGCCACCCAGGGCAGCCAGGCCGTGCGAGGGAAAGGATTAGCCAGCAGGCTCTCCTGCCGACTTTGGTGTCCAGACCTTGTGCATTCTAAAGAAAGCCCTGGCCGTGGCCTAACTCCGAAGGGGGTAATCTCTAAGCCCCTGAAATAACCAGCCTGATAAGAGTGTCACCGTACACCAGGGGCCACACCGGATAGTTGACGCCAACACCTGGATTGTGGGGAACGTCTGTTTCTGTTCTGGAATCCTACACAGCACTGTGTCAGCTTGAGACCGAGCAGTTAATGTCAGTCATAGGAGCACTCCACATCTATGTGACCCAGTCCTAATACAGGCCCTGGATGCCAGGGACTGTGGAGCCTCCCTGGTGGACGATGCCCACAGGTGACATCAGGCATCGTTGCGAGGAGAACTGAGCATTGTCAGTACCACTCCGCCAGCAGAGGATGACTGGAGGAGGAGAGACCCTTCCCCATGCACTTTTTCCTTTGCTGATTTTAATTTGTGTCCTTCTATGAAAATAATAATAATACACTCATGAAAATAATAGCTTTATAGAGTTCTGTGAGTCCTCTAGAAAATTGACCCTAGGAGTGGTCGTGGGGACCCTGATGGTTTGGGTTTCCTATGCAGGTCACTTGTCACAACATGGCCTGGCAGCAGCATAGAAGAGACGGCTGCCTTGATGTGTCCAGGGAGATGAGCCCTGAACAGCCTCCTGGAGGCCTTCCACCTCCAGTGGGCCACGGTAAGCTACCAAACAATTTCAGGGTGTCTCGTAAGGCCATAGAGATGGCTGAGAGAGCCTTTTGTGGAAAGGCTTTATATTAATACTTAAGATCACAAGAAGCCAGAAATAGGCTGCCTAGACTGATGGCACTTAGATGTTTCCATCGGTACCGATGTCAACCAAGAACTGACATCACTCTGATAGAAGGCAGGACTCATGCTCTCTCTTTGGCATGGTCCAATGCCTTAACTATAGATTAGATCTGAACATAGACTAAGCCTCCCCAACACAGGGTGAGGGAGACCGTGAACTGACTGAATAATCCCTGAATTGACTATGATCATCAAGGACTAAATGAAATCAAGATTCTGCCGCCTGGCAAAATGAGGCATATATTACAAATTCAGTTAAGCCATACAAAAATGAACTATCATTCATTCTGTGCTGTGTTTGTGGATTAAAATTCATGCCCATTACCCACATGAAAATGTGTTAGCTTTTTAGCCCCATCACCATTGCAATATTCCTAAGGTTGGTAAAAATCTTTTTGTCTCTCCTTAAAAGTTGCCTTGACTATTAGGGCAGTGGATGCAAACACCAAAATGCAAGTCAACCCTGTATCCAGTAACAGAACAGAAGTGCTCTCCAGGCCGGCTCTGTGGAAGCGTGCTCCAGCACTCTGGCTTTGGTGCAGAATCAACAGTGCTGCTTCAGCACCCTGCGCTCTCTGCACATGTTACAGGTTATGTGAAGCAAAAGATCTGCTCCATTTTGATTACCCACTGTCTTAATTTCCTATTGCCAAATTACTACAAACTTGGTGGCTTAAAACAACGCAAATTTGTTATCACAAGGATTCAGGGATCAACATTCCAAGTGTGTCTCAGACACCACATCTGCCTGTGCCTGGATTTAGGACTTTCCATCCTTCAGAACTACGAGAAATACATTTCTATTTTTTATAAATTACCCAGTCTAATTTTGGTATTTTTTTTATAGCAGTGTAGACAAAGTATAAGAGTAATATTTTAGATTCCTTAAGGAGAGAACAGGAGAGAGTCATAATCCTACAGTGTGTAGTTTTTGGCAAGACGTGGGCCTCAGAGTGGCTCGTCGAGGTGTTGGCAGAGCTGTGTTCCTTCTGGAGGCTCAAGGGGAGAGTCTGTCTCTTACCCTTTCCATCTTGTAGCAGCCATCCCTTTCTCCTTTCCCCAGTCCTGGGCTTGTGGTCCCTTTCTCCACCTTCAGGTGAACAACAGCTGATTGAGTTTTCCTTCATCCCATCATGCCTAATCTGACTGTGCTGCCCCCTCTCCTTCCCTTATAAGGACCCTTGATTTACACAGGGTCTATCCAGATGGTTCAAGACAATCTTCCCATCTCAAGGTCCTTAACAATATCTGCAATATGTTTTTTTGCCATGTAAGTTATTCACAGGTTCCAGAAATTAGGACATGGACATCTTTGGGTCTCTTATTCTGCCTACCACACTTACTCAGTACCAGGCTCTGGACCAGGCATTAAGGATACCACCAGGAATTATAATATCCTCTCTACCACGGATGTACTTTTAGGATTTTCAGGGAGATAAACATGGAAATGCATCTTTATACTAGACAATCACTGGTTTAAGCAGGTTCTGAGCAGCCAAAGAAGTGAAAACCCGGAGCCTGTTCCACAGCGAGCCACTCTGAGGCCCACGTCTTGCCAAAAACTACACACTGTAGGATTATGACTCTCTCCTGTTCTCTCCTTAAGGAATCTAAAATATTACTCTTATACTTTGCCTACACTGCTATAACAAAATACCAAAATTAGACTGGGTAATTTATAAAAAATAGAAATGTATTTCTCGTAGTTCTGAAGGATGGAAAGTCCAAAATCCAGGCACAGGCAGATGTGGTATCTGGGGAAGGCTTAAACTCTGCTTCCAAGACGGTGCCCCATAGCTAAGTCCTCACACGACGGGAGGGCAAAAGGCACGAGGAGGCTCCCTTCAACTCTCTTATAAAAGCATGACCCCAGCCATGAGGCCAGAGCACTCCCGATTTAGTCACTTCCCCAAAGGCCTCGGCTCTCAACACTATTACATTGGGTTTCTGGCTCCACCGCGCTCATGGTGGAGGGACAGGCCATTCACACCATGGCGATTTTCATTTCGTGGTGTCCTTCCTACTCTCTTTTAATGGCTGCATTCCATCTTCCTGAGTGTGAGCTCCACTTTGTTTTCACACATAAATCCTAACAACCCTCTGGGACCCCGTGAGTCCCTTCAAAATACTAACATGAAAAAGTTCATCTCTCGTTGCCGACCTCACAGCCAAGGCCCATTGTGCGTGAGTGAAAGCTGTTGTCACGTGCTCCAGTAACAGCAGCACTGTCAACCCGGCTGTCGCTATTGTTTCTTCGCTCTGGCCCCAAGTTGACAAGAAGAAAGCTGAAATGCACTATTAGATGCTTCGGATCAAAATGCGCCTCTCCGCACAAATCCACTGTGCTCTTCTCTGTTAAAAGAACACGATGGATCGTTTTTGTCTGAGCACCCGCACACTTCTGCGTCCCCTTTGCAGCGGCTCCCACCTTGAGAAAATGAAGTAAGATAATGTTTCTCTAAGCCATCTTTGATGTTGGAAATTTAAAGACTGGAGTTTCATTACACCTGGCATATGGACCAAAATGGTCATGCTTACTCATTTCAGGCCAGTGGTGAGGAAAGCAAGAAATAGAAATCAAAAAAATCAGCGCAGGTGACGTAAAGGTGTAATGGTGGAATGTATCCCACATCCAGCTTTAACTCGAGGATCTCGAACTTGAGACTGGATTGATTTGTTCACAGTATTGAATACAACCGTCTAGGAACACAATGCCAGTATGGGACCCCAACCATGGTGCAGCTATCAAAAAATGTTTCAAAATGTAAAATCTTTGCTTAATAAAAGTTTTGAAGGATTTTCAAGAATGTAAAGTTTATTATAAGAAAGTTGTGCATATCTGAGAGGATCAGCCACTGGGCACGTGGACGGATGTCTCTCTAGAGCACAGCCAAGTGTGTGCAGTGGCCCGGCAGGACCGTGGTGGGTGAAGCCCTCAGAGTCATGCGCGGTGCGTGTTTGTGAGCAGGGGTGCTTGATCTAAGCGCCCATCCCCAGAGGTTACTTTTGAGCTGACATAAGGAATCCATCAATAATTGTCCCTTAAGATGTGACTCTCTGTTGGTCTAATTACCTGTGCCATTTTCACAAGCAATAAAAGCAAATAAACTGGGGTACCAATTCCTTTAAAAATATAAATGGAGTTAAATGCCACATTAGGAGGCTAGCTCAAGTGCCTTTCAAACTGCAAGAAAAAGAAAAAGTGAAATGGACCAAGCCCAGGGTTTTATTTTCAGCTGGGAACAGGACAGCCAGAGGGCTGCAGAGAAGCAGTAGTGACTGTATCCTTTGGTGACTCACCCTAAAGCTTCATCACTACTGTCGTCTGGAAATAAAATTGACAGGCAGAAAGATGCCTTCTACAATGTGGCAATTCCATCAGGGAGTGCTCAGCAGGAACGCCAATGCTATTCTGATTTCTGTAAGTACTGAAGATTGAAGGAGAGAGCATTTTTATTTGATTGGGTGCACCTAAATAATTTCTGGAAGGACAGATGACCAGTGATACAAATATGTGTCCATAGACACATGGGAATGGAGAGTGAGGGGGTGGAGTGGGACTAGAGTTTTCTCTATATCCTTTTTGAGTTTTGAATTATGAATAATTGCCTATTTACAAAAGTAAAAATCAGAACAACCCAACAGCATTTTCAATTCAGAAGATGCTACTTGATGAAAACAAATAGGTCAGGTAAAGTTTCCCTTGGGTATCCTGGAAGCGATGCTGTGGATTAGCACAGCTGAGAATTGACATTTGTACAGCAGACACCAGAGTCCAGGAAAGGTCTCGCCATAGGCTGCCAAAAAAGAGACTTCTAAGAAGAAGCAGCCCTGTTTCATTTAGAGAGAGCGTGGCTCAATCTGAGATCTTGCCAGGGCCAAGAAGCCAGTCACAGCTGCAGAAAACACAGCAAAGAAAACCTCACAGGTGTCACTTCCTGCTGGTCTGCAAAGTTATCATTTAATTTCTGAACCTTAATGGATCTGTGAAGACGTTGACCTTCCAGTTTTTTGTCTAGCCCTCTGGACAAATGTGTCTCTCGGGCTGCTTCTGCTATGGCTTAAAAATTAACTAATATATGGTTTGCACATCAAAAGAGTAAACATCATGTTGAAACAGAGCCGACCTGACACTCTAATAGGTCACAGTGAGCTGCGAAGAAATTTCCCTGCAAATCCTCACCATGGGGCATTGTGGGGATTCTGTGGGGATCTTCATATTCATGAAGCTTAATTATAGCAAAATTGCCAATCTGTAAAATACAGCTGCATTTGAATACGACTTTCAAGTCTGAAACATGAACAAGGAGAGTGTGGTCCCCCTGAGATGCCCACGGAATGTGCAGAGAAGCTCCAGTGAGAGGGAACTGGGGGGAAGAGGGAGAAAACCAGATAAGAGGACCTTTATTTACCTAGAGAACAGAACAAACCTGTCACAGAAAGGGCCCTAATATGCCCTTGTGACCAACCATAATATTTAAATTGGTGAATAAAGAATAAATAAAATTGGGCGGCACCTGTGGCTCAAAGGAGTAGGGCGCCAGTCCCATATATTGGAGGTGACAGGCTCAAACCCGGCCTCGGTCAAAAACTGCAAAAAAAAAAAAAAGAATAAATAAAATCATGACTTTAAGACAATAAAGAAAATACAAATTTTAGTTACTCAAATGAACTGGCAGTTGCAAAGGCTGCCTGCCCATCCCCCGTGTTCTGATTATAGGCCAGACGAGGCTTTGTCTTTAAGCCCTTGCAATGATCAACTTGAGATCCGAAGTCCTCCTTTGGAGGGAGGTGGGAGCAATATGAAATAACCAGGATTGTTGTGTTTCAGCAACACACGAACAGAACAATCCAGAATAACTCCCCATGCAGAGGTCTGCCCATGTGACTTCTGGTATCAAAAGTGCATACAGGTTTCTACTGCATTTGTACAGATTGCGGCAAGTCAGTGATGGCAAGGCTGTGATAGCCTAGCAAAGAAGTAACCTTGGTCCGTATTCATTCATTCCCTTTCTCCTTTTGGAAAGATTCTCTGATGTTCCGTGGTTCACAGTAAACCCACAGGACTTCCTGCTCACAGCTACTTAGTACTCAGAGGAATATCCATCCATCCATCCATTGGTCCATCTGTCCATCCATCCCACTTTTCACATTTAGGCTGTACCTCAGCATGGATATGTACAAAGTGCCCTCAAGGGTCCTTTAAAGGTAAGGCCAATGATGATAACCATAAGGGATGCTATTTTCAGACAGGTATTGCTGAATAACTTACATGTAAGCAAAGACCAAAAGCATTTCAAAAATTTTAAAGAAATTAAATGTGAATAAGTTCTTTGCTTACAAAAGAATAGCAAAGGTAGCTTGCTGTTGTGTGATATGATAATGGCAACAGCAGCTGTCATTCCTGGATGACATTCCTGGGTATGTGCTGGGGCCCCTGTTCTGTGCTTTTCCATCCATCACCGCATGGCCTCGTCACAGCACCCCAGGAGTAAACATGACTATCTCAGGGAACTGAAGCCCTGAAGGTACATGAACAGTGGTCACAGTTCATGAGCAACAGAAATTGAATTGGGTCACAGATATATTAAACATGAAAACATGAGTCTTTAAAGGCCATACATCACTGGCTCCTTCCAAATCCTGAAGAAATGACCAAAGATATAAAAAAAAGGGAGGGAAGAAGGAGGGAAGGATATAAGCCAGTGCTGAAAATAGGGATGAGCCACCTGCTGCCCAGAAAATAGATGAATTGATATTATATCAAAGCAATAATAACACCACACATGTACGATCCCTTATCTGCAATTCCAAAATGCCAAAATGCCTCTGAATTGAACAGTTTTTCCAAGATTCGCCTGCTGGCAAAACCTGACCCAAATTGACGTGAGGCTCAACTGGGTCCTTGTTCACTCCGGCCGGAATGAAAATTCCAAAGTTCTGCTGCAGAAATATTGAAGTATCCCTGCTCCCACATTCCATGGGGAGGGTGTAAAACATATAGAACATGCAAACAGACAGATGTCTGTCTAAAACTTGAGAAATCCTGAAACACAAGGCCCCCAGACCTGGGTAAAAGCCCAGAGCATTCAGCATCTGCCTCCCTCAGCTCCCTCTGCCCTACATGTCTCAGACATCCAAGCGACCAGAAGACAACCTATGGTTACAAACAACAAACAATAGCAGAAACTTAATGAAAAAGAAACATACATCTCAGTAACTGATGGAAAAAGCCTGCTCCCTCCACTGCAGGGAAAGCCCTGGCAGTGAGGTCCCGGTGAGATCTGACATCACCCTCTCTCCTGCTGAGGCTAATTTCTTTCTTTCTTTCTTTCTTTCTTTTTTTAATGTTAGATTAATATGAGGCTAGTTGCTTAACTCAGTTTCCTTTGAACCCAAGCAAAGCAAATTCTGGACTCTGATTACATTTAGACCTGGGCTCACTAACCCTTGACCTTGAGGTTTCAGAAAGCAGAATATTTTGGTAAACAGTTCCCATAGAGAGAGTTTGATTATAATGATTTTTCATAAACCTAAGGTGAATCTTAGCACATACTCATTTTTAAAACACCTCAAGTGATAGCTTCCATGATTTGCAGACACACTATAAAGACTTAAGTGAGTGGGAATTTTGTTTTAGTTAACATTATTATTTATGAAAAACATCCTCTTTTTCTGTGAGTTTGAAATGAAATTCAACATCAAACTGGCCCTCATGCATTGCCTACTCTGTGCCAGGCATGGAACAAGAAGGGGGACAGAGAGACAACATCCACATTGGCAAGGCTTCCTAGTTAAAACACAAAATATATACTGATTCTTCTTAGCATTAGAAAACTACAGACGTTTCTCACTATAGAGGACCACTGCGTTGATGGGCTTCTTTGCTCTTAGTGGGAATTAGACTGATAAAGTCATTAATGCTAAGAGATCACCCTAACACAACGTACATGTCCCCAAATTTCTCCAGGACTTTGGGATGTCTTCAGGCAGGGAAGGGGTGCAGGAGTCAGGCAGGAAGGCTGCTCAGGGCTCTTTTACAAACAGGAAGTTGTCTGTTTAGCGTGTGCCAAAGGGACAAAAGGCAATATGAATAGAGAGCTGTCTCATTCCAGTTATTTCTCTGCTTGGTAAGTAAATGTAAACAGTCTAGCAAATAAATATTTACAGAAATCAAAACTGTAAAGTTGAGACTTCTATTAGTTAAAATATCTCTATCAAGATACTTTTTTTTCAAAGTACTCATCACACACAGAGTTAGAGCCTATAATAACATCCCCAGCCTCCCGGCACTCACAGCGCTACACACGTGCTCTGAAGCGTGAGAAATGAGGACATTAAGTTGTAACAAGAATTCTGAAAAGACAAAAGTACTAAATTTATAAGCCTGGTTGATTCTCTAGGAAAAACCATCTAAAGGAAGTTTCTATCAATATTGAAAGGGATAATCCTGGCTATTGTTTACCCTCCAGTTCTGTAGACATTTTCTCTTGTTTTTAAGCTTCTATTTAAATGGTGTCATGACACAGATATCAATGTAACTATGTGCTTTAAACACACACATGCGTAATGAGTCCACGCTTTATGCCGAGAGGAGCAGATGTGAGGATGTCATCCTTTGGCCAGTACTGATTCAAAGTCCAGGTCTCATCGCTGGTCTCCTACCAAGGGCACCTTTGCAGAGTAGGTACCAGAAAGTCTTCTCGAAGTTTTGCTTTATCCCAAAATGCACCATTAGGGCGAGTTTAGCTCTCTTTCAAGGCACTTAACGAAAACGGAATTCAGTTGGGACTGAATGTTGGTGCCCCCAGTTAATCCGTGTGCCGAGCCCCCACTGCCCTGTGTGAAGGTCTTAGGGGCGGCC
Source organism: Perodicticus potto (assembly GCA_963574655.1). Taxonomy (NCBI): domain Eukaryota; kingdom Metazoa; phylum Chordata; class Mammalia; order Primates; family Lorisidae; genus Perodicticus; species Perodicticus potto. The sequence continues at coordinate 22,453 of CAUYRH010118646.1, forward strand.
TGGGTGGGATCAGGGCCCGCACCGAGTCAGGCCAGACTTTCTCTGCTCTCTGCCGGGCCACAGAGAACAAGGCCTCAGTGGTCTACAGCGGAAGAAGGCCCTCGCCAGAACCCTGCTGCTGCCTCCACCTCGGGCCTCCAGGCGCCACGTTGATGAGAAACACATTTGTGTTGTCTAAGCCACCCAGAGCGTGGCGCTCTGCGACAGCGGCCTGAGTGTCTGAGCCCCCCGGAACGTGGCGCTCTGCGACAGCGGCCTGAGCGGTCCACACAGGAGCAGAGGGGAGACAAAATAGAAGGGGGGGTATCAGAGTTGTCACCGTGCTGTGTATGCACACACATGCATATGCATGCTGTGTGGCCGTGTGAGTGTGTGCGTGTCTCTGTGATGTGTGTGTGTGTGTGTACACAGGTGCAGTGTGGCCTTGTGTGTATGTGGGTGTCTCCGTGGTGTGCACATGTGTCCGGGTAGCAGAAGAGCCCAGGGCCAGGCTACCAAACACCCCAACATGTCCAGAACTGTGCACCCTGCCTGGTGCGCAGACCGGACTCTGCCTGTGATGTGGCTGTGGGACCAGTGGGCCACTCAGTCTGGCTGCTGCTGCCCTCGACCTTCAGTGCCCTCTGCTTCGTGATCTCCCCACCTCAGGGCTGCCCCACACGCCGCTCCCCTACCTGGAATCTTCTCTTCCCAACTTCACCTTTTTCCCATCCTGGACCACCTGTCACTTCCTAGGAGACAGGTCCCCGCACTTCCCTGCACTCAGCCCCCGTGCCCCTGTCCATCTCTAGCAGCTCTCACAACTGCACCCAGATCTGACTTCATGTTTTTTTGAGGTCTTTCCCAAGACCGTAAGCTGTGAGCACAGAAAGGCTGCGTGATCACTCACTGCCCACCCTGAGCTGTCCAGGCCCCATCTGGTCCATGGCAGCGCCACCAGCATCCTCCCGAGTGAGCCAGTAACTGAGGGTCTGGCCCGCTGATGGTCAAGGCCCTTCATTCAGAAAGTGCCAGCTGACCTGGGGTGAAGGCAGCAGGCCTGTGGCTATTCATGCTGCCACACCACTCCCTGATATCACCACAGCACTTGTCCCTTAGGCTCTCAGATGACTTAGGGTGTGGGCTCAGCCTCAGTTTCTTCCCAGAATCAGTATGGCAAACATCTCTCCTAGTTTACATCTTACATCTGCCTGAGGACCAGCTCAGGACGTCAGGCACTTGTGACATTGGCTGCCTCCACTCCAGGGAGATCCTTAACACCTGTAACCTGAGGGGATAGAACACACCTCTAATATACCAGGTAGGCAGCACAAAACTGACCACTGTCATTCTGATTACGTGAGAACAATGACAATACGCACATACGCCACACCTCGCAAGCCACCAGGTGAGTGTTGCTATGCTCATGTCATCCTTAAAGCAACCCTATGAAGAAGGAGGTATCATCCTCATTTTCTGGAGGAGAAAATCAAGGAACAGAGGGGCTAAGTAACTTGCCCAAGATCACACAGCAAGCAAGAGGCAGGGCCCAGGTTCCAGGCAGTGTGACTGCTGCCCGTGGCAGTTTCCATCCCTGGGACACAGCCACCTCCTTGACGGCCCAGACCTGGCTCTGTCTGCACACACTGCTCTTCCTCTCCCCACACACGCAGCGGCTGCAGCTCACCGTCAACCTGTCCCAGAGTCTTCCAGGAGGGCTTCCCATTTCTAAGTACAGAAAAGCCCCCAGTAGCTGTTTTCCTGGCCCTTTTGTACTTAAAACACTTAAGCCCGCCGCATTCACCCCTGGCCTCTGGTCAGCCCTGCATTTGGTCCACTCCCAGTCTGTAGAAGCACGTGGCCAGCACCAGGCAATGATGACACAGAAACCAAACAAATATTCCCAGACCCAGAAGCAGGGGCTTCACAGACCATTTCAAAGCCACGTGACTGGTTAGTTTTCTTTTGAATGTAATGTCTCCCTCTGAGGTTGCTTATTACCTCTTTTACTCCATTAGTGATCAATGAGCATTCTGCAAAAGGAGCTTGGTACAGCCTGGCAACGTTCCTACAGCCCCTTGTGTACTTTGGTGGCTGATTCATATCATCCCCAAAGCAACCAAAGCCAGTGGACAGTGGGTCATCCTGCGGCCCCTGCACCTCCCAAAGAAGAAGTCCAAACGGGAAAAACATCTCCCTCTCTCCTCTGTCCCCAACAGGCATGTGATCAGGAAGAAGAAAGCCACATGAAAGCCATTTTTGTGTGGGTCTTATATGCAATAATAAAAATAAGATCTTAGAAAAAATAGCCAGAAAGTGCTTCCCATTAGGATGGAAAATGCATGCTTTCGTCTTCACCTTGACCTCTGTGGGGGAGGCAAAGATGCTTTAAGAGCATATCATGGGCTCAGGAGCAAATGGGCAGTGCGTGTCATGCAGCCCTGAGTAGGAGAAGAACTTCAGAATGCTTCTCTAAGGCAGGAAAGCCTGGAACAAGCTCTAAAAAACACTATTCATACCTGTGTTCTTACCAGGAACATAAGCACAAAAATCTCTCCAAGAAGACTCGGTTGTAGTCTTTAAGCATGTTTACTTTCTTTAAGAGAAAGGAAAGTTCATTTCCTCACTGCATAATTTTAGAAGAAAATTTATGCACTGTCTTAAATGGAAGAATATTTAGAGAGAGATCAAAGAGAGCAAAGCAAATGACCCAAAGTTTGGAAATTGTAAAATTTATAAGAAGAGGTTAAATGAATTTCTTTTAAAGAAGAAAAAGCTCAGGAACTAGCCTAGAAAAAAAAAATCTTCACACGCTAACATGAATAAAGGATGACTATGGGCAAAATAGAAAAATAGCTTAAATTTATAAAGATGAATTAAAAGGAGACTACTTGAAAGGTCTGTGGAAACTGAACATTCAAATAATTCGATCATAAGACAGCAGTTCTCCAAAAAACCACATTCAGATCAAACAGCAGAGCAGCGCTGTTATTAGTCTTCTCAGGCCAGGCCACTCTAGCAAGATACCACAGACCGGGTGTTTGTCTTGTCACAGATCTGGAGGTTAGATGGACAAGATCAAGTTTCTGCCAGTCTGGCTTCTGGGGAGGGCTCTCTTCCACACCTGCAGACAGCCACCTTCTCATTATGTCTGCACATGAGAGCAGAAAGATGAGCTTTCTCATGTTTCTTCCTCTTCTTCTAAGGATGCCAGTTCTATTGGGTTGGAGGCCATCCCTAAGACCTCATTTAACCTTCATTTCCCCTTCAAATGGTCCACCTCCAATTAAAGTCATATTGGAGTGGCTTCAACACAGGACTTTTAGAGAGAGACTTCTTCAGCCTACAGCAGGTGCTCTGAATGTTCTTGCATTTAACTTAAATAAATTGAGTTAAAATTGTAGTGCCTAATAACTACTATGAGATTACAACAATGAATGTTTACAGAGTGGGAAAGTTAAAACAAGGTCCATATCTCCCTTTTTGCTTCAGATTCTTGAACCTTTCTCTTTTGACTAACTTGAAATCAGTCACCAAGAATTCAGTGAAGTCAGTAATGAGGCCAAGTTAAAATAAGATGTAGCTCAAAGTGAAACAGAAACAATAAAACAGCTTAAGCAGAGGCAGGGGCAGGGTAGCATTGTGAAAGTACACGAAATGCAGACTCAGAAAGCTGTTATTAGTGAGCTGAGGGGCTAATGAGACATCCCTCCCCACCCACGTGCACTCACCGAAGGAGGGGACACAACAGGCTTTGCCTCTTATTAACGCTATTCAATTTCTGATTGAACAAATTGAATAATAGAGGTTCTACACAGAGTACTACCACATGTGGAGAGAAGGGAAGACTTATACACTGCTGGTGGGATTGCAAATTAATAGAGCCTTTTTGGAAAGAAGTATGGAGAAGCCTCAAAGAGCTAAAAGCAGACCTTCCATTTGATCCCACAATCCAATTACTAGTTATCCACCGAGAAGAAAAACCATCATTTTACCACAAGAACATTTGCACTAGAACATTTATCGCAGCTCAATTCACAATCACCAAGATGTGGAAACAACCCAAATGCTCATCAAACCATGAATGGATTAATAAACTATGGTATCTATATAGCGTGGAACATTATTCAGCCGGAAAAACAGACAGAGAATTTGCATCTTCTGTATTTACCTGGATGGAGTTGAAGCACATTCTCCTTAGTAAGGCTATGTTAACCAGTTTGATGTAAGCATTCCAAATTGTATATAAAATCAGCACATTGTACCACATAAATGCATTAATGTATACAGTTATGATTTAATTAAAAAATTAAAAAATAAACCCATTTTGCTTTATCACAAAAAAAGAATGGAAAAGCAAGTATCCAATGTACTCAATATGAAATCCGTAGATGAACAACTACACTCCCATCCAAATAAAAAACACAATTAAATTCAAGTGGGGGGCAGGGAAAAGGAAGGGGGCTTGGTAGCTCTCCCCTAATAGGCATGATGTAAGGGCACATGGCTCATCTCCTGGGTGAAGGGCTCAACCACAACGTTGACTTTACCTGGCAGTGCAAACAATGTAACCTAATTGTTTGTCCCCTCATGTTAATCTGAAATAAAAAAATAAAAATAATACACCACACACTCAATTGCTTAAACACAAAACCCGAGTCATCTTTGATGCCTGTTTCTCACCCTCACACCCCACCTATCAGCCAACACACCAAAGCTGGAAATTCTCTTGTTATAGGAGTTAACACCCAGAAGCACTGAGTTTGGCTGGATTATGATTCGACTTGACAACCTTTGGGGGACATTATTTTTATCTTTATGACCATAAAACAAGACACCCTCATGGCCAACTCCAGAATGTGTGGAGTGGGAAGGGAATACTGAACCAGAGGAACCCAGCCACACACGGGTGTTCAGGGCTGCCACACTCGTGTGACAGTCCCTACGTGGGCTGAACTTACACTGGTGTGACGGTCCCTATATGGGCTGAGCTTGCACTGGTGTGACGGTCCACTTCACTTAACGTGTCATGAATTTTTAACATAAGACATTCAGAATCTGCCTATTCCTGGCTTTAACATAAGACATTCATAATCTGCCTATTCGTGATTTGATTATTCATGTTTAATCATGTACTCTAATGGTTCCAATGAAAAGATTATGTTTCATACAATTATTTTTCCTCAGCTTTTCATGATAGAATGTTTAAAACATACATGAAGGATAAAAACACGTACAATGAACTTCCACGTCCCATCACCCAGCTTCAGCAATTATCAACTCAGGACATATCCCATCCTTTTCCCCCTCCAACACCACAGATTATTTTGAAATAAATCCCAAATATCCTAAACATATTAACATTTGCTATTAGAATAAAAAAGCTGTGACTTCCACCTCACCACTTACACATACACAAATGCACACGCACACAATATATATTCACCTAAACAAACAATTCCGGCTGCCTCTGATTTGAGCCTGGCATCTCTGAATTTATGACACAGCGTGGCACAGGACGGTGCGCTGATGGATGGCTCACGTGGTTTAGTTACTGCTGATCAGGACACAGTATAAAATATTTGTTCCAGACCACGGGGGCTAATATGGCAGCATGCTTTCATCTGTCAGATCGATTTGAAGCCACACAAACCTGTCAACAAAACCAGGTCAGCGGGCTAGAGCAGAGAAGAAAAAAGAATCAATAAATCTTTGAATTAATCATGCAGCCATCAGAGAGAATTATGGGCACACAAAATGAAATGTCCGCACGTGGCCTCTCTGCATGGCCCTTCCTCCCGTTATTCCTTCATCTCCGGCTGATGTGTAGTTCTTCCCACAGGAGCTTCACTCCAATAACTTTGCTTCTGTAACCAAGTTCAAATAACTGCCCCTAATTCACAGTTTCTGTCCCACCTAATTCTTTTAAGAAGAGATGTGAGACTGAAGATAAATGAGTCAAACTTCAATCACAGGAACAAGTGTGTTCTAAATTGCTGTGAGTGCTTCCCCTAGTCATATTTGAGAGTTATTAACAAACAAAGAACCCGCACTGTAGCCCTGGATTTTACATCCCAGGTAATGGTAATGTACTCAAGGAATTTTTCTGACTCCTGTCACCTTGAGCACCCTTGCTGTCACAGAGTTTAAAATGTCTGCCCTCCTCTGCCTCCTCTGTTTAACTAACTCCATCAAACAAAAATATTCCAACTCACACAGCTGTATTCCTTCCCGTCCTCCTTCTGCAGGGCTGTTTCCCAGGGATGCGTATAAAAGACTTACACATAATAGGCACTATCAGGAAGTCAGAAGCCACTATCAGTAAACGGCTGCTTCTTCCAAGACCCATAATTTAAAGAAGCAGCTGTGAATATGTTTTTCCCACCAACAGCAAACAGGTTTCAAATGTATTAACTTATAGTGATAAATGTGCAATAAATGTATATTCTAAACACATGAAATTAGTTTTTCCAGCTTCATAATTTTTCTTGAAGAGATAATAATTATCTGTATTCTTATTAGCTAGAAAGGCTTAGTTTTTAAGAATGTCAATATAAAATGAAAGGCCAATATTTTGATGCTTTTTCTGAAGCAAAAGAGAAATATTATGTGTATTCATACTTTTTATCATTAAATAAAAGTCAGGGTGGTGCCTGTGGCTCAAAGGAGTTGGGCGCCGGCCTCATGTGCCAGAGGTGGTGGGTTCAAACCCAGCCCTGGCCAAAAATTGCAAAAAAAAAAAAAAAAAATTCAGTAAACGAGTTAGAGATTCAGGAAAATAACCCTGGATTCCCATGTGCAGAACCGTAAGGAAAGCACGTGAGAAGTCCAGTGAAAACTGGTCATCAGGCCTCACAGAAACCAGACACTGGGTTTTGCATCTAAAATTGACTTGGCATTTCATGGGACTGTTTAAGGGAAAACCAAGGGACGCACAGTAGTGGGATGTCCAGGTTTTCTTCCCTTACTGATGGGATTGTGCAGAATTCAGCAAAAAAAGGACATGAATGAAACATTGATCTACTTATTTTTTCTTACTTCACGGCAAGGGACAGAGCAGACTCAGCAGAAAAGCAACTGCCTGGGACACAGACTGACGCAGGAAATGGTGTCACAGAGTTCTGAGGCCCTGAACAAATCTTCGTGGGTCTTTTAAATCGCTGCCAGGCTGAGCTTTACTTTCCTTCAGTGTTTCATCATTCATAGTAGGAATTTATTGACACAATTTTTTTTCTTACCAATTTTGAGTCCTGAAATAATATTTTACAGAATACTCCACTTAGAAACTGGAGCCGTGGAAACCCCGTCACGTGCACCCAGGCCGCACAGCCCTTTGGCTCGAGCCTGGCCGCATTCCCTTTTGGGAAATGGCCCTCCTCAATTTCAAGTTCCTTTGGCTTATTCAATGATAGGGTTTCAACTCAGATAACAACGCTGAGAACTAAAAATTTCACCATCTAATTAGGGGAGGAAAAACTCAGTGTGGCCTTTCTTTCCTAGTATCATCTGTAGTTCAAAATGACTTGATGAGGGCTTTTTGTTAAAACCCTTTACTTTTCCTGGTACAAGAACAATTATAGTGACAGATGCTGGTACAATGAAAATGGGCACAGAGGGAGAAGAAAGAGAGCCATGCATTAAAAGGAGGAAAGAACGCCAGGATAAATAAGAAGTCAGGGGGAAAGGTGGCTGAGATTTCAATATTCAATTGAGTTAAAAAAAAAAAAAAAAAGGGAAAGACGCTATCCAATATCGTCAGTAACAGAGATTTCAACTTGGCATGGATGCCTGGTTAATCTGGATTAGGCAGGGCAAGTAGAAATGGGAGTGGGGTGCCGATGGTGACAAGGTCGAAGGGGAGCAACAAAGGCCTGGAGTCAGGCAGCTCTGGGTGTGTGTGTTTCTCTGAAGATCCGCTGCTCCGCGGCACACCCCTGACCACAAAATAAAAAGTCGAGAAGCATTAATCTAAAGACATTTCCATCTGCAAAGAAACATCAACCGAAAATTTGTTTCCCCTTTCCCAAAACTCCTAGGTTGAAATCTAACCCCCATTGTGGTAGTATTTGGAGGTGGGCCCTTTGGGGTGTAATTAGGTCATAAGAATCCCTTGCTAATGGGATCGGGCCGTTATTCATTTATTTAGTCTTGATGTCATTTATTGACACAGTTTTCTTGGGTATTTGACATTGTATCTTTTTTATAATTTTCAGATTAATATGAGGGTACAAATTATTAGATTACACTGTTTGCATTTGTTGGGTAAAGTCCAAGTTGTAGTTGAGCCCTTCCCCCAGGGGGTGGGCCATATTTCCTTTCCTTGTGTCCATCACGTGAGCGCTGATCAATCTCCTTCCCTCCTTCCTCCTCCCTCCCTTGTACTTGAATTTAATGTTGTTTTTCTTTCATGTGGGGATGTAGTTGTTGATCTATCAGTTTCATAATAGTATTATGTACACTGGATATTTGCTTTTCCATTCTTGTGATACTTTACTAGGAAGAGTGCTCTTCAAATCCATCCAGGTAAATGCAAAAGATGTAAAGTCTCCATCTTTTTTATTAAAGCAAACAATCCCATTTATAAGTGGGCAAGAGACGTGAACAGTATCTTCATTGAGGAAGACAGACGAATGGCCAACAAACACATGAAGAAATGCTCATCATCCCTAATCATCAGAGAAATGCAAATCAAAACTACTATGAGATATCGCCTAACCCCACTGAGAAGGCCCGCATCACAAGGTCCTGAAGCTGTGGATGCTGGCGTGGGTGAGGAGAGAAGCAAGCGCCTCTACACTGCTGGTGGGATTGCAAATGAATACAGCCTCTACGGAAAGAAGTGTGGAGAATCCTCAGAGAGCTAAAAGTAGACCTGCCACTTGATCTCACAATCCCATTACTAAGCATCTATCCAGAAGAAGAAAAAAAGCCATTTTACAATAAGGACCTGTGCATTAAATTTTTCACTGCAGCTCAATTCATAATCACCAAGACATGGAATCAACCCAAGTGATCATCAACACGTGAATGGATTAATAAATTGTGGTATATGTATGCCATGGAGTACTAGTTAGCCATAAAAAAGAGTGATCAGTGCCTTTATAATGAGGGGTTGCAGGGAGACCCTTCCCCATGTCTGCCATGTGAAGAAACAAGAAGGCAGCCGTGTATGAACCAGGACACAAAATCCACCCAGCACCTGGTGCTTAGAATTTCCAGCCTCTAGAACTGTGGGAAATAAACTTCTCTTGTTAATACCATTCGGTTTATGATAAATGTGGTTAATTGCAGCTTAAACAGATGAAGGCAATTTATGTGTACTTTTATTTTCAGAAGTTACAGGTAATTCTTCACAAATAACTTATAATTTGCATGAAAATGTATTATTTTTTTTTGTTTGTTTTGAGATGGAGTTTCACTCTGTTGCCCAGGATAGAGTGCTCTGCCATCATCATAGTTCACAGAAACCTCAAGCTTTTAGCCTCAAGAGTTTCTCTTGTCTCAGAATCCTGAGTAGCTGGGACTACAGGCGCCCACCACCAACACCAGCTGATTTTTATATTTTTAGTGGAGATGGGATTTCACTCTTGCTCAGGCTGATCTTAAACTCATAAACTAAAGTGATCCTCCCACCTCAGCCTCCCTGACTATTGGGATTAGAGGTGTGGGTCACCTCACCTGACATGCATCAAAACGTATTTTAATATTTGACATTGAAGTAACATTCAGAATTATAAGTTTCTCTCAAAATGATTCATTTTAGGAAGTGCAATTTTCAATGAGCTTCTTTTAAATAGGTAAGAGAATCCCATCATCTCGGCAGTTCCTCCTGGAGAGGAAGTTTGTGGGTCACAAATAAGTTACCTCTGGGTGTCTCTATCCTACCTGTGCCCTTTTAAGACCTATGTCTTCATGTAATTAAAAATATGGTGAGTTTTAAAGCAGTGCCTTGCCCATTGTAAGTGCCTAACTGACAGTAATGACAACATTTTAATTTAGACACAAGGACAGTACAGACACAGCCACAATAAACCCGGCTTTGTCTCTACTCTGCTGTCCACTGCTCAGGGGATTTTTAACCTGTGGGCTCTTTTTTCATCTATAAAAGGATTTTTCCATGCAAAATCTGATCCTGCAGCGGGATGGAAGGATGCTGCGGGTGACGGCTCCTGTGACTGATCCTCCTGGCTAAGCTACCGTTGCTCCTCTTGTCCCTCAGCTCCCTCAGCCCATGTGACCTTTCCCCAACCCCATTACGGGGTCAGAAGACACCTGAAGCTCTTCTACTTAGAAATTCTACAAATTTTAGACCCTCATCAAATGGGGGGCCCACTGGTGCCTGTTAGAAACAACACACAGTCACACACGGGAGCCGTCTGTGGAGAGTGGACTCTCTGTGGCGCCCGAACATGGACAGTCCTTAAGAAGAGTGAAATCTCAGCCTCCGTGACTTGGCGATGGGTCTGGGTCACAGGACATCCTACGACGCGCTTCTGAAGGTCTCCGTGCGTAGGTTCCCATTAACTGGGCTACTCTGCCATTCAATGCTGCATTTTAACAGATGCCAAGGTATGAAATTGTAACGGGTTATGACAACAAAATCATTTCTTGAAATTAAGACAGATTTTGCTTTGGGAATACTAAATATTGAGAATTTGCCTTTTTTTTTTGGAGACAAAGTTTTACTTTGTCACCCTCAGTAGAGTGCTGTGCTATCACAGCTCACAGCAACCTCAAACATTTGGGTTCAAGCCATTCTCTTGCCTCAGCCTCCTGAGTAGCTTGGACTACAGGTGCCCACCACAATGTCCAGCTATTTTTTAGAGACAGCGTCTCACTCTTGCTCAGGCTGGTCTGGAACCCATGAGCTCAAGCAATCCACCTGCTTTGGCCTCCCAGAGTGCTAGGACTACAGGCATGAGCCACCACACCCGGCCTAAATATTGAGAATTTGGAATTTCTATTTCCCTTAGAACACCACCATGCAGAAGTCAACTGTAAGAGGCCAGGTTGCCACTGATTTACCTTAAAAATGTAGAAAAGTAAAAGCTCTTTTTAAAACATTAAGAATAAAATAGCACCCGCATTTTTATGGAAAAGTTCTTCATTAAAAATTCACTTACTAAATAAAACTTATTAAGCATCCACTCTGTGTCTCCAACTATAACAGCCTTAAAGTTGATGGAAAGGGATGATTTTAAGCAAAATTGAAATTAAGAAATTATTTTTGTCCAAGGAAATTTCCCAGATTTTGATTTTTTTTCTAGTTATATAATCCTGTTCAAAAAATATTAAGCATATTGCCCTAAAACCATAGAAAAATACACTTAAATGTGTCAAATATTTAATCTAGCTTGGATCGCATATTTGAGAATGTTTCTTCTTGCTTAAGTAAGTCCATATTATCGAGCGGGACTTTTGAGCTGTTCTAAGTGGCGTGTTATTCAGCTGACAATATTTGTTCTTTTATGCATTTATGCACCAAGGGGCAATGAAAGAAAGGGTTTTTCTTAAATGCATTAATATATACATGATCTATGTGATTATGACTTAATAAAAATAAATAAAATAAAATAAGGCTAACATCTCTATCTCTTAGAGAAGGAGAACTGTATGAGGAAACTGCAGGCAGAGAAGCAAGGCTCTCCGCGCCTCCATCTCACCCACAGAGCAGGCTGAGGACAGTGGCTGGCTAATGGGATTGCTGTGAAGTCTTTAATGCGACCTGACACATACATGCTATATAACCATTAGCTATTCAATAATCCGAATGTGTTAGTGGTATTTTAATGTGTGACTTAACTGTCCTGAATATACATACACTCTGATTTACCTGTGATGGTTAAGGAAAAATGTAAGCGCCTTTCTTTTATTCTGATTTACTGTTCATTTCATAACACGTAATTTCTGTTTAAGAAAAACATTTTAATGGGGTGGATAAAGGGCTGTTTGCTTTAATAAAAATCCTACAACTATTAATTCATTTGTACCCTAAGGCTTTCATATTGAAATCGCAGGATTACGGGTCATTAACCCGTATCTTCTTCAGTAGACTTACATTCCAGAAACTCTTCTGATATAGAAGTATATTTGTGTTTACTCCTTAACAAGCTGTACACAAAAAAATGCCTATTTGTTTTCAAACCATGGTGTCTTGGCCTCCCAGTGACTAGGACAGGAGTGCTTGAGACAGGAGATAATCACAATCACAGTGGCCAACATGAATGTCAACTGCTGTGCCAACCACTTGATATACCTTAATTCATTTAATTCTTGTAACAATCTCATGATGTTATTATTATTTCCATTTTACTAGTGAGAAGACTGAGGCATAGGAAGGTTATGTAATTAACCTAAGGTCACACAGCTCGGGCCCTGTTAGATCAGAAGTGTGGACCTAACCACTAGTTTCAGGGGCCATGAGTGTGTACCCACAGGCGGGACAGAGCAGGCAGCCTGGAGACCTGGAATTGACTAATCATTTTTCACCTTTACAAAAATACTATATCCAATTCCACAGCACACAGACTGCCACACTGGAAAAATTTCTTTCCTTGGGGTAGCAGTGTTTTATTAAAGTCAAGAGATGTGTGAGTTGTAAATGCTTCACGAGGCCCCAGGCTCAAAACTAGCATGAGTTAAATAGAACTCACATGGCAGCTGGTGTGCTAACTACTGACAGTCTAACAGCTATGATGAAGTTGCAAACCCGAGCTCTGACGTACACTGTTGGCAAAATGGAGGCCACAGGAGGCTGCAGCCGTCCCCAGAAGGGCTGTGACCACATGTGTTCATTTGCTGTATCTGCCCTGTAGCTTCTCCACAAAGCCCATCTGACTATGCTTTGCCACGGAGCAGCACGTGCGAGGGACGGTGTATTGTTTATAAAACCCAGTTCTGGACAGGCAATGCTCAGCATCTTCACTGTGTTTCCAGAAGATACTCCCCATACAGGGATCTTGGACAGCTCTAAGGCAACTTTTCCAAAAGGCTTAATCGTAGAAATTTCAACTCTGATTCTTTATCCAATAAAAATTCAGTTAGTATGGAACTGATGTCGGAATTTGAGAAAAGATTTTCATTTCATAGTTTTCAGATCACTCATCATTTCGGAAATTTATCATTCATTATTCCACTAACAAGTTTCCCTGTTTTTCTTCGGAAGAGGGAAACACAGGACTCCAAGATGCCAAACAATCCGCCACCCCCAGATGTGGCCTTGTCTGCTTTATGTGGCATTGAGATGCTCCAGCACAGCTCAGAGCTGTGGCGAGGGGGACAAGGATACAAGGAGTTCAGCAGTGGCAGAATTGAGATTTAGAAAGTGAGTTTACGTCAGTACGATCGGAAACACAGGCCAGCGCAGTCCCTGGTGCCTTGGCCCTGGCCCAGCTTGATTCTGTCCCTGTGCTGGCCCTCAGCCCAGTTGGACACAAGGGCAGACTCCTCGCAGCTGAGGGACAGGCAGCTGATGGGGTGGCTGCCAGCTGGACTTCTAATGGGGTAGGGACAGGGCTACAGGGACAGCGCTAGGATGCCTGAATGCCAGCACTTCCTGCCACGACAGTGCAGCCTTCTGCTTTTCATCCTTTAAAAATTTTTATGTAAGCATCTCACTGAATAAACATTTATGGCCTGCCTACTACGTGTCAAGTGGGAGGTGCAAATACATGAAGTATGTGGGCGACCTTCCCCTTCCCTCTCTTCCCCTGGCCCATCTTCCCTCCCTCTCTCCCCACTCCACCCTCTTCTCTTTCTCATCTCTCCCCCACCTCTTTTCCCTTTCTCTAAGATTAAATAAACTTATACCTTTATATTCAAATTAAAAAATAAATCAAATATGGGTGAGACAGTATCAAAAAAGGATTGGAAGGATTTGTTACTACCGTGGGTTGCACAGCTTCCCCCCAAAGTGTTCCTCCTTGAACCTCAGATTGTGACCTTACACATGTGTCATCAGTTAAGATGAGGCCACATTGGAATAGAGTGGCTTTCCAGTCCAGGACGAGTGGGGTTTACAGGCTGAGATGAGACTCACACCCACTCACACACACACAGAGAGAGAGAGTGGGGTGGGGTTTACAGGCTGAGATGAGACACACACCCACTCACACATACACACACACACAGAGAGAGGCCCTGTGATCCCGAGAGGTTCTGCAAACCCAGGGACACCCAGGCCTCAAGCCCACAGCAGAGGCTGGGAAGAGGCACAGGACAGCTTCTCCCTGGAGCCCTGAGGACACCTTTATCTTGGATTTCTGGCCTTCAGAACTGTGAGAAAATTAATTTCTATTCTCAAAACCACCTGGTTTGTGCTGGTTTTTGTTATGTTGGTCCTAGCAAAGTATAGTCACCATTAAAAAAATGAGTACAGCGAAGAGAAATCCCTTTGTGGTTGGGGGACTGCAAGTTCTTTACAGTTGAACTCCATCAGAGGGGCTGGGTGGTGAGTAAGCACATCTAGGAGAGAAGGCAGGCCACAGTCGGGCTCAGCTCTGCAGGGGCGACGGACGGACACCAGGGAGACAGAGAGAAAAGACCCGTAAAGAAGTGGCTGGGATGGGGCTGAGTGAGGAGAAAAACTAAGCAGGCACAGAAATAGAGAGGTCAGCTGGGCAGTGCAAGTTTCCACAGATCAGTGAAGGGCAAATGCTACAGACTGTCTGCGTCCTCAGAAAAGCCATGTGTTTAAGCCCCAACATGCAGTGGGACTGGATTTGGAATAAAGAAAGAAGGATAGATGAGGTCGCCATGATGGTCCTAGTCTGATAGGATCAGTGTCCTCACAGATTAGATGAGGTCATCATGATGGTCCTAGTCTGATAGGATCAGAGTCCTCACAGGTTATATGAGGACATCATGATGGTCCTAGTCTATAGGCACAGTGTCCTCACAGGTTAGATGAGGTCATAATGATGGTCCTAGTGTGATAGGATCAGGGTCCTCACAGGTTAGATGAGGTCATAAAGATGGTCCTAGTCTGATAGGATCAGTGTCCTCACAGGTTAGATGAGGTCATCATGATGGTCCTAGTCTGATAGGATTAGTGTCCTCACAGGTTAGATGAGGTCATAAAGATGGTTCTAGTCTGATAGGATCAGTATCCTCACAGGTTAGATGAGGTCATCATGATGGTCCTTGTCTGATAGGATCAGAGTCCTCACAATGTTAGATGAGGTCATCATGATGGTCCTAGTCTGATAGGATGAGTGTCCTCACAGGTTAGATGAGGTCATCATGATCGTTCTAGTCTGATAGGATCACTGTCCTCACAGGTTAGATGAGGTCATCATGATGGTTCTAGTCTGATAGGATCAGAGTTCTCACAGGTTAGATGAGGTCATCATGATGGTTCTACTCTGATAGGATCAGTGTCCTCACAAGGTTAGATGGGGTCATAAAGATGGTCCTAGTCTGATAGGATGAAGGGAAGGGAAGGGGGAGGGAGGGTAGGGTAGGAAAGGGTGAGAAAGTAGGAGGGAAAAGGAAAGAAGGGAGGGAAGGAAGAGGGAAGGGAAGGAGAAATAGAAGAGTGTTCAAGTTGGCAAAAAGGAAAGTTCTCTTTAAAATTGGGAGACATGGGGGCAGTGCCTGTGGCTCAAGGAGTAGGGTGCTGGACCCATATACCAGAGGAGGCAGGTTCAAACCCAGCCCTGGCCAAAAACTCTAAAATTGGGAGACATTAGTGACATAAGAAATATAGTAATTACCACAAAGATGATGGCAGAGGTGACAACTGATGAAATGGAGGTCACAGAAATTTGGGAGAAGGGCTGTGGCCACAACAGGGGTGGGGATTACCCTGGAAGGAAAGAGGACCTCTCCTGGGAGAGAGCACATGAAGTCCAGCAGTGTTTGAGGCTGGACACTGGGCGCTGTTCCCTGACTCCAGGAGAGAAAGGCGTCTGATCTTGTGAACAGTGTGGATGGGGGCTGAGAATGAAGTGCTTGCTGACTCTGAGGAGAGGCTGGGGGAAGATGCCTTCAGCAACACAGAAGGGGCCTGCAGGCGAACCCTGGAGGTCTGGGGCAGGAGGGAAAGACACTCACACTAGCTGCCAGTCTCAGTGCACCCAGGACCAGGGGCGCCCGGCAGGCTGCGAAGGGGCAGGAAAATGGCGGTGGCTGTCTAGACCGAGGGATTCCACTGGTGACTTGGTGACCCAGGAGAGGGGAGGTCTGGGCTGCTAGACTTGATCCTGTTCCTTCTGCCCAGGAGTAAAGCCACAAAGGGCTGACAGCCATGGTGGTTCCTGATAATTTTCTGCCAACTCCCCTGCTGGGGGACTCCCTCCACTTGGCTCAGCCCGGCCGTGCAAAGGGAACAGTGCCAGGGGCTGAGCCTGCGACAATCAAGTTTATCTCTAGGCTTGGCGATACCTTGTTTCACACCAACCTCTCCAGTAGCTAATAAATTATTCTGAGTCAAAAAATTATATTTCTAAATCTTGAATCCTGTTTTCTTTTACTATTGTGTACTGCTGCCAAAGCAAATCCTGGTCTCTGACATGTGACTTTAGCTTATTGATAATAACGCTAACGGCATTAGCGCTATCAGCGTCTAATATTTATGAAAGTTCCTGTTACTCTCGGCAATGTTCCTGAAATAAAAAAAACTCCCAGATGAACAAGAGAATACACTTGGGTCCGAATTGTATCCGGTTGACTTTGCTGGCCATCTGTTTCCTGTGTCTAGAAAGAACCGGACGCCACAGGCAGTGAGGAGGGAAGGCCGGAGGTCCCCAGTAGCCACACACAAGACCAGCTACATTTACACTCAAGCAGAGCAAGGAAAGTGTCCTGGGGACATTACAGCGATGTGGGGTGGACCGTTCTCAAGGCTGGACACACCCGGATACTAGGTGGTAAAGCTCTTCAAGTAAACATTTCTTACTCACTTGATTTCTCCAGTATTCAGTGATGGGACATATTCAAAAAGTGATAGTTGAATGTATGAAAAGAAACGAGCCTCCATCATTAAGAAGCTGCACTGTGGAGGGCAGAGTTAGCACAGCAGCTCTGAGACTGTCGTCCTCACAAAGGCCTGCGGAGGTGACCCTCGGCTGGTCTGGGAACTGGGACTGGCAGGGTTCTCCCGTCCTCCCTGACAAGGACAGCCTGGTCCTGAGCTATGCAAATGATCCTGTGTACGCTGAGCTCCTGCTGCCTGCCAGGCATCTGGAATCGGGGTGCACACCAGGCACAGCGTGCCTTCGTGACCAATCCCACGGAATCTGCAGACTCCCCTGGTAGACGGCATCCCACCTTCTGTCGCTCCTCCTTTCTGGGGGATTAAGTGTACCCCGTGGAATCCCGCAGGGGTTGGCACCCATCACCCTCTGAACTTCCGCTCAGGGACCTCTTCCATTTGCTGCCTTTGCTGTACACACTACCCCCAGCCAGGTGAATCAAACCTCGGGGTGGTCCTGGGACCCCTGACTCTTGCATAAAATAATCTGTGCGATTACATCTAAGAAGGAAAAACTAGCTTGGACAGTATTTGGCTTGAGATATGGAATATTCAGACTGGGATTTTAATATCCTGCCTGTGACTGGTTATTGTGACAGTGGACCAGTGAGGCCATTGTTTGTCCACACAAGAAAGCTAGGACAAAGAAGACAGGGACAAACAGGGACAGAGAGAGACACCTTCCCTGGGGTCCCCCCCACTTGTCTGTGTCAGATCTGCAACCAGATGTCATATTCTCCAGGAAATATGCAGAGCAGCAAGTTCAGGGGCATTTTAGCCGGACTCGACAACCCACACCATCTTACAGGTAGTGTTCTATACACACGCGTGCATGCCACACACACCACACAGACCTCATACCTATACCCACACCACACACACGCCCCTGCAGATACCGAGTGTCAGAAGGGAGCTGCTTTCCCTCGGGAGGCCCACGCCTGGCAGCCAGCCCTCCCACTCACTGCGCCCGCCCGTTCCCAGTGTCCCCTCCTGCGCTGGCAATGGCCAGTACTTAATTACTCTCAGCCATGGAGTGACAAGTAAGATCTAATCTAGTGAGCAAAGACTTAAATTATAGCACAATAGATTAAAACAAAAAAAGACCAAGGCCCTCACTCCCTGTGCACCTTCACGTGGAACGTATTTTTGTTTTCGCACTCTCAAAAATACGGCCTGGTGAGAAGTCCCACATCTCTGCCCTTGTCGAGGTCCAGCCTGGGGTTGCCCTCCTGTGCTAAGAAGGATTTCCAGTGTTTGAAATAAAGTTCCTATTTACTAAAAGTCAATATATGTAAAAGATTAGATGATAGATAGAGATAGATAGATAGATAGACAGACAGACAGATAGAATAGATAGATAGATAGATAATGAATTTAAAAAGTTTCTTTTTCCATTTCCACTTGGTCCTATGCATCTGTGTTTGGTGAAGGTTGAAGAAATGCTTCTTTAATTCTGCAACTCCTTGGTTGTTTTGAAATCAAAGATGAGCCTTTCAGGTGACTCAGTGTGCAATTTAAGGGCAGGCCTGGGACTCAACAAGGTAGCAACTGGAACAGCTGAGTGGGAGACGACTTGGCAAATGCTCAGTGAGTACCAGCGAAATTAAAATAGAATTGTCTCAGAGAAGGGGAAGGTTAACTTCTGTAGTAGTGAACACACGTGCTGACAGCCCCCCAACAGCACAACCCTTGTGTCCCCCCAGACTGTGCTCTTCATCTTCCAAATAGTCCAGATAGCATCCAATCTGCTATTAGCTTGGATTTGCAGAAACATGCTTAGGGAAAACCTTGCCTAATCTGGTTGACAGTCACTATAATTTAATTGTTTCCCCCTCTCTAAAATACAAACAAAGATTTTCTTAAATCATCACAGTCTGTTCTGAAACCTTCCCTACTTCCCCCAGCAAAATGACTCGTGTGTGTGTGTGGCGGGTTGCTGTGGTATCTGCCTTAGCACTAACACACCAGCAGTGACAGCACAGGAACATCCCCACACTCCTTACAAGCAGAAGCCACCTCTGCAAGGTTCCAGGCCAGGACTGCTTCTTAAAGCCCAGGTCCTGTGTCATCTCCGGTGCCCAGACAGAACTACAGTACCCAAGAACTAGGACAAATGTTTCATGTAAAGTGCTGGACTTATGTCTTTTGATATTTCACGTAGGCAGAAAATTGTTTGCTTTTCCTCAAAACACATCGAAAAGATAATCATCCTTGGACCTGCACTCATCGATCCTACGAGATAAAATTCTCTGTGAGTCGTCACTAAAACAGGTATTCAGATAGGAAATAATGTAACAGAAAATTGGGCCACCGCTAAAGAGGGAGGCAGTTTCTCTGGGAATAGTAAAATGTTTGCTTTTTCCATTTTCCAAATCCGGTTACCCTTGGGCTGTGTCTTTGATGTTAATGTAGCTGAACCCCTGGTGAGACACTCACAATTTTATCAGAAGAAACAGAAACAGAACCCTGGGCTCGCTTATTGTGGGCACCCCTAATCGGGAAGAAACTCACAACAGGCTGTCAAGGGAAACCCAAACGCACAGCTGGCGTCATCACTCCCTTGCAGGACGGTGCCTGAGTATCTCAACATCAGCAGTCACTCCCAGAGCACACTACTATCCAAACGACTCTACTTTTATTTGGCAACATTAATTTTCTGATATTTTAAAAGGCTTTCACTGTGGCTTAAGGCAAGAGAAGAAGGGATAAGGATACCTAAAAAATGCAGAGACACATTGTGGCTGCTGATTTTTCTGGCCCACTTGAGTGAAGTAAGAAGACAACAGGTGAGGACCCGCATGTTAACTCCTGTTGGGTGGCAGGGTGCGCACCTGTCCCGCGGGGCTTTCTCTCTGCAGGTGTACTTCCTGTCATCCATCCTACCAGAGTCCCAGGATGAAGGGCCCAAGCACGCAGTGAGGAGCATCAGACGTTAGGACCTTTTCTTCTTTGGGGGACTACAAGTCCTCCACTTTCTGGCTGCCGGAGTGTTCTTTCAAAGATCACTCACTACAGCTGAGCTCCTCTATGCCCTTGATGTTGGCGCCTTTGTGACCTCCCACAACAGAGGTGCAGGATGTGACTCCTGAGTCCATGAGCAGGTGGACTGAAGCCCCGCCCCCCAGGAAGAAGTGAGCGCCGGTCCCAGACGGTAATATGCTCAGGGAAGCCCCCAGGACCCACCCACTTCTTGCCCTGACAAGAATGTAACCCAGTCACTTATTTTCTCAACCAAGATAAAAGACAAAACAGTAGTAAGACACACTAATAGAAACCATTTGTACATTTTTATAGGAAAACACCAAAATTTTTAATTTTTTTTTTGTTGAAAAAAATTTATAGAAAAAATATCCATTTACCCTAGCCAAGATTTCCAGAGTCCTTGGCCTTGAGATTCTCACTCATTTGTTCAAAGCAGGCCTTTGCTGCCTTGGACACCTCCAGGGATGCTCCTGACCCTCCAGGCTGAGCACCCAAGATCTGAGACAGCCACGCCCCACTCTGAGCAAGCAGCTTCCCGCCCAGCACCCAGTGGGCACAGGAGGGGCCACAGCCTAATCACCATCTCCCAACTATTCTCAGCCAACTGCCCTCCACCTGCACCAGCCCCGAGCTCACTGTGATGGTCCAGGATCTTTACACAGTCTGATACTCACGGCTGAGTCCGCAGCTTTTCTCCACAGGGAGAATTCACAACTAAAAGAAGTTCCCTGCCAGATCCCAGCAGGCTGAGACATCTCTGTAATATGCTGGGTGCTGACCATGCCAAGGAATAAATCTGAACTAGCTCAAGAGGAGACACAGGGTCTATCGCTTTATTTGCAAAGCAGAGGCCAATCAACCTTTTCCAGATCCTCTGCTGTGCCTACAGCTGTCAGGATATCTTTCTCAGAGCTCAGGGCTAATTCAGAAAAGGCCCCATTCCTGGGCCTCTGTGCTGTGCATCCCCAGAAGCCAAGAGTCTCCAGCACATCCCCTTAGCAGCTCAGAACCTTAGCAAGCACAGAAAAGGGAGGCCCCAGGGTCTCCTGGCAGTGCCCCGCTCAGTACGCGGCGGGGCTCACGCGGATGGCAGAAGGCGACTGACCTCCACTCTCACCTGCGCCCTTTCCTGGCCACCAAAGAGAAACATAATCCTGCTCTACCTAAACATCTGAAAATTTGTTTATTTATTAAGATTCCCAATGTTTTTAACCATCTGTCACCTCCAGTGACGCCCTGACCTCCTTCCCTGGCAGTTTTGATGGGTGGAGTTCAGGTACCAGGAACATGGTCCAGCTGAGGCAGTGAGCAGCTGCAAGTTGTGTTATAAGGCTCAGCTACCAGATTTTCTGCTCACAGACTGTGACCCTATTTGGGCCCCTGCTGTCATTTACAAGGGCATTTTTCATTCTACTTCTAATAGACTCGGGTTGAATAAAATCTCAATCCCTCCCTCTGCCTCTCCTGACTACTTACAAACAGACCTTGTTTCTGATGTATGCCTCAGTAAGATCAACACTTGCGCTATATTTGTTTTCTAGATGTGATTGCAAAGAAGAGAAAAAGAAGCCAAGAGGTTAGCCATGACACATGTGGTAGCTTTTAAAATTTGACCCAAACATGAAGCTCCAGTGCATGACTGGGGCGGGACATGGGAGCTAATGTCCCACCAGCAAGATGCAAACTGCACGTTCTGTCTGCTAGCATCCCCTTCCCTTGCCAGATACAAAAATTCCTTCTTCTATTTAATTAGGTTCACATTGGAAGGAAGAAAAAATAGTCTATTCACATAGATCACAAAAAGGTAACAATTACATACGGATGTACCCCTAATTAAAGGTGTGCAGAAAGCAGAACACATATGCAGAACACTAGCTGGATAGACAACGTGTGGGTATATAAACCCTCCGGGTAAACATTTCAATTTCTCACTCATATTTCTAGTTCTTCCCTCCTTACAGGCACATGCCCCATGGAAATAACACATGGCCCTAAAAACTTGCTGTGGCCAACTAAACATGAATAGAAATGACATGTGCCAACTCCAAAGGAAATGGTGGGAGAAGGCTTGAGATTCTCCCACACTTCCTTACTCTGCCAGGGCAGCCCCTGAGGCTTTGAGTTTGGATGGCAGTTTTATAAGATGGGGGGCCTCCATTGGCTTGGGCTCCTGAGTCCTGGAGATTGAAAATATAGCCGCAAATTCCACCCCTCCCTCACCATGTAACTTTGAGGACCCTCTGACTAAGCTTAGATGACCGTTATCAAATCTCTCCACCTGTCATTCAAATGACCCCTAGGAAAGATTATGATCTTTGAACTTTGAAATTTAGCAAATTGTATACAGGTAAATCTCTATTCTGATTATTGCAATCCTATTTCAGGTCTTAAGATTACTGTTTTCAATATTCTAAATTAATACATAATGAGGATTAATCAACATAACAGCAAGGAATTTATTATTCATTGAAGTATGAGGAGTTCAGAGTTCAGTGTAAATGCAATATTTTTTAAAAAAACTAAAAGCTTCCATTACATGTAACGGTCTGTTACATCCAGATTCCTTTAATGAACTTTAAGGGACAAAACATTTCAGTTTTGATTTGGATCTTTCAAATTGGCTAAATTGGCTTCTAGTCTTTCAAGTACAGTAACCTAGACTCTCGTGATAACCAATAAGCTGAAAAACAAAAACAGTATGGCACCATGGTGTTTAATTCCAAATTCTTCTCTCTGTAAGTTGATAAAATGTTGCTTCATCAAGAATTACGTTAAAATTCACATTGTGTGTGTGTGTGTGTGTGTGTGTGTGTGTGTGTGTGTGTTCATGCTCACCCCTGAGTGCCTGGAGACTCGGAGAGAAAAGCGACTATTCACAGCCCACGTTAGAACACAGACTATGCTCACCACAGTTCTTTTCCAAAAGCATGCAGCACATTTCCAGAGATGCTAATGTCCTCCCTGGGATGCGTAAAATAGGAAACCAGGAAACCAAGCCCCACGCCGACAGTGGCCATCCCAGGTCGAAGTGCAGAGCAAGAAACCAACGTCGATACCATTAGAAACAAAGAACCCCCATTTCTTAGGGTTCAATTTAAATCTTGTCTTTTCTGGACGCCAAATATAAACCAAGAAATTACTCATGTGCAAGTAAATATTTCAGTGCTGACTATGTACTCTTAATAGAATCTTCAAGAAACAGGTCAGCCTAGGGCTAGTCATGAGTACCGAGTCTCTGTGTTCAATCTCTTTTTAAGCTGCTGTCACATAACTTTCATTACTATTACTTTACAATTTGTTCTAGCACATCATTCTCCCTTACTATTTTTTTCTAATTTCCTTTAACATTGTTCGTTTACTTTCTTAGCCTTTTAAAAAACGGAATTCTATAAAGTATCATACTGGCATAATAATTTCAATGTATTAACATTATAAGTGTCTAATAAGAATGTCTGGAATAATGACAGAGAGAGAGAGAGAGGAAGGTCAGAGATAGCAACATAACTCTTGAAACATTAGAAACAGCTGAAAGGGCCTGGGATCTGGGCTTGCATTGTTTCAGAGTATCAGTCACATGTGTACCCAGGAAGTCTTTCACAGACACACAACATGACTACTTTGTTTTCAGAAACAGAAGTAAAACCGTCATTTCCTCCTAGAAATTAACATAATGTGTATATTTACATAGCTTGAGTAACACATATGTATCAAGCAGTCAGTTTGCCAAGAATATCCAAATTGAGCCATTGTAAACCAATATAAAATCCTTGTATCAGGTTTATTTATAAAATAGCATCAACCTTCAGGAAACTAATTCTTAATCATAATGAATACATAGATGGAAACCCGATTCCTTCACTGAAACCTCCTTGTTGGAAGGTAAGCCCGGCACCTTGCAGGGGAGACGCAAAGCCTACCTGAGACAAGTGAAACAGTGTCTTTCTCCCATGAGATGACAGTGATGTACGCCTCCACCGAGGAGGGGATAATGCACTTGAAGACCGCGACATTGCCTCTCATGGTTTTCTGGTCCTCCACACGGACTGTATAGGGCTCCCGTAAAACTGCAAGGCAGGAAGAGGACCTTGGGTGAGGCACAGTCGGCAGGCTCGCTCCGAGCATATCCGTCATCACACAGGCAGGGCAGCGTATACACACCAATTCATAACAGATTTATTAGAAAAATGCTGACACCTATATTTCATGTCTTTGGTTTCCCAACTTGAAAAAACATTCACTCCATTAACAATATGCTGTTCTAGAGAGGCAAAGCCTAACCCAAACAGTTAATCACCCCCTGAAAGCTTCGTGCTGTAGGAATCAGCTACTTAGAAGTGGAGTCACTGGCTCAGGGAAATTATGATGACTGCAAACTGCTCTTGGTACTCTGAGGACCAAGGAAGAATTTTCTAACTATAAAAAAAATTAAAAATTCAAGATTCAAGAAAGATAATCTTTGCTGTGTATCCTTGAAAATTCTGAGCCAATTAAAATAGTCCTTCATAGTGAATTTTTTAATGACACCTGCAAAGATGTATATTATACTTCCCACTGCTTAGGGAAGAATGCTAATTAGAGAGCTGCCCAAACCCTTTCAAAATCATAGCATCCCTTCAGGACTCACAGATATCTGAGATGGGAGGCAAGGTGGCGCTGGCCATCAGTGCCTGCCCCTACCACTCTGGAATTGGGAGGCAGCGAGCAAGTTCTCTCCCCATCTATAGATGGGGATGATGATGACAACATCTGCCCTAGGGGCAACTGTGATGAGCCCGTCAGTCAGGGTAGATGGGGACTCAGAACAGCACCTGCTCTGTGTAAGTCGGGGTAAGGTCACACTTACCAACACCCAGAGACGGATCCCCCAGTGTGGGCAAGATCTGTCTCCAGGGATAAGACACTGGTGAATCCAGTCCAACTTAGATGTCCAGCTTTACTTCTGCAGGGTTTATTCGCCACAGATTTAAAGCAAGGGCATTGTAGCAAGAACCTCCTCAAGGTCTCAATCCTCTAAATCTATTATTGGCTATACTATCCACAGAGACCACTTACTATCCAATCATCTAAGCTCATGAGATTGGGCACTAGTGGGTAAATATGTGCCCAGAAACTTCGCCATGAAAATGATGTCAGAAGACACTAGCACACCAGCGAATCTAGGGGTGAATTCCTCAGGAAAATCCAGGCACAGGGGAGCCCCCTAGAAGATGCTAAGGTCAGTGCTAACTGTGTGCCATGCTGAGGGTTTCGGTAGCAGTTGTACCCTTGATAAAGAGTTTTGCAGTCTCCATTTTTTAACATTAGAATTAAAATTGTTTTCCCAACTTGGAAAATTTTTTTCTTCTTCTAAGTGTAGGAATCTTCTGAGTCCCTATCCTTGCACTCCATGTGCAGTATAAGGTAAGGGACAAGGTAGCAGGTCCACACCTCCAGCAGGAAGCCCACCAGGCATAATTCAGGGTGCCCAGAGTCTGACCTCAGTGATGTCCGTGTTACACATGGGAGGGAAGTGCCTTTGTGCAGAAAAACACCTGCACAGACAGCCATGTAGGGGAGCTGAGGTCTATGGTCACAGTTTGGGAAGCTAGTTAATAAGTGAGTATTTGGGTACAGTGAGGAATAGAAGACAGAAAAAGAGGACAGAGGATGTAGGACAAACAGGATGACACAGGAAGTCCACTGTCCCGGGGATGGGGGACAGAAGGCAGCAGGTGGGTGATTACACTAAACTCGTGGGTATACATGATACCTGTTTCCACGTTATAAAATCACCCATCTCCTCGAACCTTCAGCAGACTCTGCTTCACACGGTAATAGCTCATGGACAGGAATTTTTAATGAAATCACGGAAAGGGATCAAGTCCCACGTCTCAGCCAGACAAAGGCAAAGAGAAAACTGCTCAGTGGGAAACAGGGTACGTGCACACTGGGCCTCGTCACGGGAACCACAGACAGAAGGGTGACCAACTGAGGACTCCCTGGCATCACCACCCCAACTCTTACGTCCTAGCACCCTGCACAGACACCACGGGGCTCCCACACCTCTCCAGCTGTCCATCCGCTTCATCAGGGCCAGGACTTTCTCAGCAGTCACAATTTGGAACATCTGTGACTTTGCTTCTGCCACCTCCTGGTCAACCCCAAGAAGTCGGCTCTCCCCGAGGCAGGGACACCACTGTGATGCACGGTACCCCTCTGGGTCGGAGGGAATGGGGAACATTCATGCCACAAAGACAGTGGAGTGTATTGTAGAGTGCTTGGCACATAGAAGTGCTCAGTGAAGATTTAGAAACACAGAGCTTCCCCTCGGGGAGAATTTCTGATCCTCAACAAAGTAAGTTTCCTGGGGTCACAGTCAGCCCCCCAAGACAGTGGAGTAGACTTGGTCTTCATTTTACATCCAAATACCCTCAAGGATTTTTAATAGAGACTGGGCTAGAAACCTAAAATACAGGCTACAAGTACGGTTATTTTAGATTTGATTGGCAATTGAATTATAAAATAGAGAATTATCTAAGCACTGTGCTTGGTGTCATAAGTTGGATTTTTGCCAGAAGCAGCCTGAGAGGAAGAGTTGGGTTCAATGACTACCAAGGAAAGGACTCTGGACAGGCCGTTGGAGGAGCAGCGTGCAGTTTCAGGTGAAGCCCCGGCGCTGCGTGACCCCAGGGAGCTCTGAAGAGTCATATTTCACCCCAGAGCTCAGCCCATGACCGTACAGTGGAGCTGTGACTTCTGCCGTCTTAGCTGCCTGTCACTGTGCAGTCTGACCTCAGGGGTGTCCTTCCCAGGAGCTTCTCATCTCTGCGAAGCGGCTCCAGCACCTTGAGCTGTCAGCACCCAGCACTCAGATATGGGCACTGGGTTCCATGGCCGCCAACACTGTCCCCTACAGTCCCGACCATCTTCCTCTGTCACTTTCATAAGCTTTGGGGTGAGGGATTGGAAGAAAGAGAATCTATAGCAATTTGAATTTGAGGCAAAAGTCAAGTTTTTTAATTTTTTTGATCAAATATTGTTTATTGATTTAGAATAGTTGCATATTTTGGGGGTCCATGTGATATTTTCATAACTTTTATAAAATGTGTTACGGTTAGATCAAGGTAGCTAGGATATTCAGCACCTCACACATTTACCTTTCTTTTTGTTAGGAGTATCACAGATCTTTTCCAGCTATTCTGAACTATAAAATAAATTATTGTTAAATATAATTTCTCTACTGTTCTACCAATATTAGAACTTATTCCTTCTAACTAACTGTCCTGTTGTGCCCCTTAACCACATCTTGCTCACCCTCAGCCCCAGCGCACACCCTCCCCTGCCTTTGGTGACTCTCACGCTTCTCTCTCACCAGATCCCTGATTTCAGCTCCCACACGTGAGTGAGAACATGTGACACTTGTCTTTGGTTCCTGGCTTATTTCAGTTCACACAGGGACTTCCAGTTCCATCCATGTTACTGAAAATGACAAGATTTCATTTCATTGTTATTGCTAAATAATGTTCTATCGTGTCTGTAGGCCACGTTTATTTATTTACTCATCTTTGCTCGACACTTCACTGCCATTTTTTGCTACTGAACGTAGAGAGTACAGATAGCTCTTCAATATACCGCTGTCCTTTTCTTTCTTTCATCTATATACCTGGCAGTGGGACTTCTGGGTCATTTAGTGGTTTTATTTTTGGTTTTTTGGAACCTACATACTATTTTACATTCCCACCGACAGCTTATGAGTACTCCCCTTTCTCGGCATCCTCTCCAGAATTTGTCATTTGTCTTTTTTACAGAAAATTTCTATACTTCTAACAATTTGTTTAAAACTTATACCAACTTAACTTTGATGACACACAAGAAGAAAACGCCTACCGTTATTATGCAAGGGGTCCACGTCAGGTTACCGCTTTTCACTTCATTGTGCTTCGTGGATATTATGTCTTTTATAAATTGAAGATCTGTGGCAACTGTGCATCAAATAGTCTATTGGTGATATTATTCTAACATCCTGTGCTTACCTCATGTCTGTGACATACCTTGGTAATTCTTGGTAATGAAAAATTTTTCATTGTTTTCATATCTGTTAGGGTGTTATGTGAGCAGTGCTCTTTGATGTTACTACTATAATTATTTTAGTGTGCCTTGAACCATGTCCATATAATATAGAAAACTTAATAAATGTTTTATACTCTCTGACTAGTCCACCAATTGGCCATTATCCATCTCTTCCCTTCTCCTCAGGCCTCCTTATTCCCTGAGAAAAAAAGAATATTAAAGTTATGCTAATTAGTATCTCCACAATGGGCCTTGAAGTGTTCAAGAAAAAGGAAGAGTTGCATGATTTTAGCTTAAATAAAAAGCTACAAATAATTAAGCTTAATTAGGAAGACAACTCAAAAGCTGAGCTAGGCTGAAATCTGGGCCTCTTGCACAAACAGCCAAGTTGTGAATTCAAAGAAAAATTCTTCAAGTGCCCATCAACCCACAAATGGATTAATAAATTGTGGTACATGTATACCACAGAATACTATGCAGCCTTAAATAAAGATGGAGACTTTACCTCTTTCATGTTTACATGGATGGAGCTGGAACATATTTTTCTTAGCAAAGTATCTCAAGAATGGAAGAAAAAGTATCCAATGTA
>CAUYRH010118647.1:0-25950 GCA_963574655.1 Perodicticus potto
CACCTGTAGTCCCTGCTACTCAGGAGGCTGAAGCAGGAGCACTGTTTGAGCCTAGGAGTTGAGGCTGCAGAAAGCTATGATTCTGCCACTGCGCTCTGCCCTGGGTGACAAAGAGATGATGTCTCAAAATCAAACAAACAAATAATACCCAAGCAAGCAAATGTGGGGGCTACCCTTTTCTGAGTGCCTGTACTGTCAGGCATGCAGGTATGTACTTTACAAGTGTTTTCTTGCTAACCCTCAAGTCATACAGATTTATGGGCAAGGACGTTAAAAGTCAGGGACTCTAGGAAACTTCCCCAGTATAGAGAGATAAACAGCTGATATTTGGATACAAATATGGTGGATACCAAAACTGTCCCATGCTGCCTTTCTTCACAATATAGTGTCTCTATTTTAATCCCACTGGGAATTACATTGCACCTGCAGAGAACTGCCCATCTGTGCAGCTGCAATTGCTTGTTGTTAGCTTCAAAATAAGATTCTTTTATGAGTTATGTATAAGCTTTATAAATTTGGTATCCCATGAAGAATTACAAATGTCCAGGCAATGCTGGAATAAAGGTCCATGCCTCCCTAATGCATGATCTTGCAAACTATCTTTCACGAATGGCCTCACTCCTTTCCCTGTTGGTGTAGTAGAAGGTTTGTACTGGTTCTTGGCAGGAAAAGCCATTTGCTAGTCAGCTGATACTTGGAAAAGTCATCTGTACAGTGCAAAGAGCAGAGACTCCTAATTCCATAGACATTCTGATGTCACTCTCTTAAATATCCCATTTACCCCAGCAGTCTAGGCTTTAGTCATTGCAAGTTCATGAATATAGATGACATTGCATTTTCCCAATTCTGATGTTCAAGGGATCTCAGGTATGGACAGAAGGGGGAGATCTAGAATTTTCAGAAATTTTTAACTTAGAAAATTAGAACCTCAGAAGGCTCTTCTAGAATACTTGGTGGAGTTTTGGATGTGAGTTGCAGAATTAAATACAATCTTCAGAATTGGCTTGTCCATGGGTGGCAAAATGATAAGCAGTAGAAATATAAAAGCCATATTAAAACCAGCACAGTAACAGTGCAACCACAGTGGGTTAAGTTGCCTTCCAGGGGTAGGGGAACATGTTCCCAGTACTGATGTATGTATGTGTGTTCTAAGCCTTGCGTAGTCTTACAACTTGCATCATTCATATTTGACTCTATCTAGAAGCAGAAGACCCACCTGGGTGACCTTATAACTTCCTTCTAGAACCATGTTTTTATAATTAGTTTTTCGTGGGGGGGCATCTAATGACATGGCCTTATTGCTTTCAATTTACAAGAGAACTAAGAAGTTCTTATATTGGCTATAATATTACAATAGCATATAAAAAGGAATTTAGAACCATTTAAGTTTGTTATTTCTTACATATACATAGTAAAAATATGATATATAAAAAGTATCTAATGGAAAACATTCATTTTGATCAAATGCTTACATATTCTATTGTATGACTTGACAAACCATGATGGCTTGTTCTGAAATTATTCTTGAGTAATAGCTGCCACAATCCATTGAATATGAGATCCTTTCTGTTGAAGTATCCTATTATACATGCACTGCAACCTACATTTAAAAATCATTGTTCCAATTATCATTGACTTAGGAAAGGGGATTTTTCCAGATTAAAGCAGTATATTGAGTAGGTTTTGTTTCTATGACCCATAATATAACTAAATAACCATGATGATTAAGAATTTCTTTTTGTAATTACATTTGCATATATGTAAATTAGTTGATGAGAAAGTTATCATGTGCATGTTCTTTTAACACTTCTACAAGGTGATGATGGAATTCTCTATAATTGATTAGTGAAGCTGTTTGATGAGAGTGGACAAAAAGAACCCCAAGGTAAGAGACCAATTATTTTCAATCTTTTCTATTAACATTAGGTGTAAATTGATTGACACAGTTTTTTGCAAAAGCTAACCTGTCTTTTCTAAATATTACCATTCACTGATAAGCCACATGTGCTTTTGATGGTTGCAGATATTGAAATGCAGCTACAGTTTGTGGCAAGAGTAATTATGGCCAAATTTCTTATAATTGCATACAATTTAAAACCCGAAATGGTAAAAATGACTTAAGACTTATTTCAGGATCTTAAAATGGCATGGTGGCATATTTAGATTCACTAATTTATGCGGCTACATACACCCCCCCTTTTTAAAGATTGTGTTTTAGCTTTTAAACAAATGTTTTGGTGGAGTAGAAGACAACTTTAGCATGGGAAATCATATTTGCGAATTTTAGGCTTTTTGAGTAAGAATTATTATATGTATTAAACTAGGAATTTAAAGGTAATCTTTTAAAAATGAACTTCTTAGTTTAACATGTATAAATTCATGCCAGAACCATATTGTGTTTTTTTCCAGAGCATTAAGTGTAAGTTCCTATATATACACATATTTGAGTTCCTGGGAAATAATTCTATTAAGTTTTTTTCACAGTGTGTGCTTAGAGCTTTTCGGATAGCCATTCTAGTTTCCTTATTAAAACATCTCCTTAAAGTACATAAGAGGAGAGGACTGATCATGATTAAATCTTCTGATAGTTCTTTGTGACCTTTCTTTGTCATTTCTGCCAAATAAACATGTAACACCTGCCACGTGGAGCAGTTATAAGGATTAAATTATTACTACATGAGAGATATGATAAGGACATACCTAGAAAAATAAAGATAATGTTATTGATAAATATATTGATACCAGTTAAACATTTAAGTGCTTATTAGGTACCTGGTAAGGGAAATGTCCTAAACTATCCCAACCTAACTATTCTAAATATGGCAAATATTAACTTACTTAAACCCTTTAACAACCCTAAAGGTTAGTGTCTTTTTTTGAGCCCCATTTACAGAATAATAAACTTGAATATTTGATTCTTGCCTGGAATTTTTTACTGTTTTGCCATCAGTTCATGTAGCCAATCTTTTATTACTTTTTACTTTTATAAATAAAGCAAACTCATTTTTTTCAGGCCAGCTAAGAACCTATTTTGAGGGATCAGGAATTCAAATGATGTATTAGGCTTATCCAGAGAAACAGAATTTAATTGAACCAATATATACATATATATGGAGAGAGAGAGACTTATTTTAAGAAATAGACTCAGTAGTGTGGGCGAACAAGTCTGAAATCTGTAGGAAAGGCTGGCAGGCCGGAGAATCAGGTAAGAGTTGATATGAATTCAGGCAGGGGCTGAAATAGCAGACTTGAGTCTGAGTTTCACAGAACAGCAGGTGGAAACTCAACCAGAGTTTCTATGCTGTGGTCTTGAGATTGAACTTCATCTTCTTTGGGAAATCTCAGTTCTTATTTTTAAGGCCCTCAACTGACTAGAAAAGTCTCACTCCCACACATTATAAAGAATAATCTTCTTTACTCAAATTCTACTGATTTTAATCTTAATCACATCTGAAATATTATTTCCACAGACATATCCAGATTGTATTTGAACAAACAACCAGGCACCACGGCCCAGTTATGGCTGGCACTTAAGACTAACAATCTCAGATGGTTATGTTTAAGTCAGGTCTTTATGTTTTTAGTCTAATTTCTGTGTTAGCCAACATATTGAATGCCTTCCAAGGCTAGACATTGAGTAGCACACTTTATACCTATTATTTCCTTCCATCTGTCTGAAAGCTCTGTCAGTTTGGATCTTTTGAACCCACCTAAGTCACACATTTATGGATAGAACCTAATAGATGTTCTGAAATCATTTATGGGCTTACAAAAGCCTTATAGGGTATATGGAATAGTCAAGTAGTTTATCGAGTGTTTCCTATCTGAGGATATTCTAGAGACCTAGAAAGTTTAAAGACTCATGCATTGCGATGCAGTATACAGTTAGCAAGCAAAGAATGCCAGTGGTCCTCTGGATGCTAATCAGCATGCTCCCCATACCCCTACTTCATTTCCCATCAGCAAAAGCAGCTCTCCTTCAATGATCCTTGTTAAAATTTTGGTATTGGAGACATGGAAAATTCCATATTATACCTTGCAGCATTTTTTAAAAAATGGAAGAGGGAGGATTATTTTATATTTACAGCATGCATTTGGCTAGATGCAAAGATACATTTTATGGAAGATACTGTTTTCAGACGACAGAAAAAAGTAAAGTGCACTTACCATTTATATAAATGTTGGCATTTCTATGCAAATAAATAAGGTAGCCCAAATAAAGTGCCTGTGTGGGCAGCGCTCGGGAACTTGTTCTCAGGGATCCTAATGTGGGAAAATGAACCAAACAGCTCTGGCTCCTCCTCAACCCATTCATCTCCCAAGCTGGTTTCAGCAGCACCATGAGTAAGAGGTAAGTTTTTGACGTAAACAACATGTAATATTAACGCACGGAAAGGAACAGCATCCATGCTTCCAGATAAATTTGGTAAGTGGGGAAAAGCTTTAATGCACAGCTGTGCTTTGTTCACTTGGTAAACATTATGGGATGAACAGAGTTTGTTGCTGTTGTTGTTTAATCCTGAAATTTGTCTTTCAACTGATTGAAGTGGAAATCACTAAGGTGATTTCTTACACTAAAGTTTGGTTTTTCTTATTCTACAGGATAGCTTAAAGCTGTGCTATACCATAGAGTAAGAAAAACCAAACTTTATCACATATAAGAAAAAAAGTAGTGTACTGAGTGTTCAGCCAACATGAAAGTGATAAAGACAAATGGAATTTCATGTGATCTTCTTGGGATAAACAGATGAAGGCGTCCAGGAGGAGACATTGGATTCTGAAGCATCTACACATCACGAAATCCACGAAGATGCAGGCCAAGCCACCCCTGCTTACCTCAGGGAGTTTGAAAGATGTGCTCAGAAAGACATGATTCTGTTGGGAAGTTCTCCACTAGAACAGGTCAGCATTAAAAATCGATCATGAAATGTAAGATTAAACTCTCTTTTTAAAATGATGGATTGAAATGTCAGTCGTACACAGCACCTGCTAATTTTGCTTACCAGTGTGCCCTTCCTGGAGGACACAGTTTATGATTTCTAAGCCCTTTTCTTATTTTTCACATGCATTTTATCAGGCAGAAGTTCCCATCCTTATCAAGATCTGCCTGGTCCTTACCAGTTTAGTTTCACTTTATCTGGTTTTATTTTGCATTAGAGTGCTTATTTCCAGCATATTATGAACTATCTTAATAAAACCTGAAAACCCCATAAACTTACATGTATAAAATTAAGAAACTGCTTGGACTCGTTTGCACACTCTATTATTATGTGAATATTCTAGTATTTCTGAAGTCACTGTTTAAGGAACTTAATGTGGGCATTCTAGCTATTATGGCTTGAGCTACAAAAGAGAGTTCTTAGCCCTGCATTCTTTTGACTTCAGAGACACCTGTTCTGATTTCTGTATCTGTAGCAACATAGGATTATGTTCTCTGGTCCACCAAAGAGAAATGTCTCTCCGATATAGTCACCTTACCTATCTCAAATAAAATTACAAGAATCTTGCATGTCTAGCTCCAAGGTGTGTGTACGTGTACGTATATGACAGAATTGTCTTTTGTGAAAGGTAAGCAGCTTCATGCTAAAGACGAAAATATTTCACTAGGTGAAACATACTATTTTCAATGGTATCTTTTGTAACAACAGGTCACAACTGGAAATATTATTTCCATCCTCAGAAGCGAGAGGAATAGGTTAGTTGAGGTGTAGTTGTGGGGTGGTGACAGTTTTTAATTTGGACTATGGAAATTCCATAACAGCATCTAATTTCTTCCTTTGTGCCACTTAGATCTGAATATCCTGGGCACATTAAGGTTGTATCTATTTTGAGCTTTTTCAAGTAAGTGACCCGAATTAGCAAGTGCAGGCTTTCCTAACATAGTCACCCAGATGGCTCCAGGAGTGGATTGAATTGTGTTCTCCAAAAATATGTACAAGTCTTAGCCCCTGGTACCTGTGAATGTGACCTAATTTGGAAGTAGGGTCTTTGCAGGTATTTCGTGGGTCATGACGAAAGTTTAGAGATATACAAAAATCAAGAAATGGCAAATCTGCGCAGATAGAAACAAATGAAGCCCTCCCTGCAACACCTATAAGCTGACCAAGTTGAAACTTGTACAGGTGAGTCAGAAAAGACACTGTCGACTGTGTTCTTTAGAAATAAAATAATGGACCATAACACAGGCTGTCTCAAAACTTTTGTGGTGGCCCATGTATTAAGTTAAGGATGTCAGATGAGATTATCTGTATTTAGGGTGGATCCTCAATCCAATGTCGAGTGTCTCTTTAAGAGAAAGAAGAGAGAGATTTCAACACAGACACACACAGAGGGGAAGGCCTCTGGAGAAGGAGGCAGAGACTGGAGTGATGCCTCTGTAAGCAAAGGACTGCCGACGATTGCCACCGTCCCCAGAAGCTAGGAGAGAGGCACAGGATGGAGTCTCCCTAAAGCCTCAAGAAGGGACCTATCCTAACAACATCTTGACTGCAGACCTCTGGCCACCAGAACTGGGAGACAATAAATTTCTGTTGTTTTAAGTCACCAAGTTTGTGATCGATAATATTGTAGGCAATGGATGTAGGACACTGAGGTGAAAAGGAGGCATGAATCTGCCTATGAATATCACTTTTTAAATCAATTCGTTCTCAGATGTGTGTTCTGATACATTAACAGGTCACATTTCCATTTTTTTTTTGGTATCATTGTCTGTGTTTCAATTTGTTGTGTGTTTTCAAGGATGGCTCATGGATTTCTTAAGGGTAGTGGCTGGTTTGTTTCTATAGCCTTGTTCTCTACAAGGTTAACCACGCTGCAGCATTCCCACCTGTTCTGCTGTGGGGAAGTGACCACACGAAGTGCCTGTGGAACACAGAGGAGCCCGTCAGAGCATAACTCAAGCCTGCATTTATATTCCGTGTCAGTACCAGGGCAGAGGGCACACGTTCATGAGAATTCAGGTGATCCTCAAATGTGATCATTATTCCCTTCGAATAATGAAACTTATGAGTCTATTTTTTCTTCTAATATTGATGTCTTCAATTATGTGAGATTCGACCTAACCTGCGTACATAATTGTGAGAGAAATCACGTGCTCATGTGCAAACACATGACAAACTTGGGTGGAGGAAGGAGGCTGAGCTTTGGAATAGGAGCCTTGGCTTTTGTGCTCATAGGGTGTCCGATCTTAGGGAAGCCACTTGGCTTCGGTTTCCTCTTCCATAAGTCAGGGAAAATTAGATCCACTTCATTGCATAGTTTGGAGGATGGGATGAATCATAATAGAGAATCTAGCACAAAGAAGGCTCTGGTTAAATGGCAGGAGGCCCTGCAGAGAGAAAGGATTCTAAGACCATTCTTAGGTTTTCATGTTCATTGTGTTGGGAACTTCCCTGAATATGCAAGACAGCATCATATGGAGGAAGAAGCCTCCTATTTGGTATTAGAGCTCATGGCTTTCATCCTTGATTCTGACATTTACATGAACTTAAGCCTCTGTGTCAAATAGGGACAAATAATTTGAACCTTTATCGTTGTTGTAGGGATTAAGGAGCTGTGTCCGAATGCCTGGCAGTTACTGTTTTCCCTTTCCCGTGACTCATTTTATGTGTTTGTTGAGACCATTATCTACTCTTACTTGTTATTGCCATTGTGAGAGTGAACTGGTAATTATAAAAGACAAGGTGCTTAAATGGAGATGCCAATGGGGGATCCCTGCTGGGACTCACATGTTGTTGAAAGGCTGGTATAGATGGTGATTGGGGTGATTGCTTCTCATCCTCACATGACAGGGCCTTGTTGTGTGTGAATGTGGGTAATGAAAGCATCTAGATTGCTAAAAGAGATGGGGCCCTTTACCAAGAGGATACCCTAGGGGATAGCGTTGGGAATTGTCTGGTGTGGAGATTGCTGTTTGAGAACTCATCAGATCTAGAGATGCTAACAGTGTGTGTGCATCTTGGAGGAAAAATAAAAAGAAACAAGAAGAAAAACTACTATGTGCACAGTGAAAGGACATTCTCAGTACACTTCATGAAACGAGTTTCTTAACACACCTACTGTGGGACTCATTTTTCCCCCCTCCAGACAGAGTAGAATATAGAAGGATGAAGAGTTTGGCTTCTCCATTTGTGAAAGCCTTGTGTGTGTGTGGTTGTGTGAGTGTGTGTGGGCGGGTGTATCTGTGTAATGGCTGTATGTGCATGGATGTCTGTGCAGATGGGATTGTGTGAGTGTGCATGTGGTTGTGGCTGTCTGTGTGGGTCCAGGGAGCACTGGGAAGCCCCTGGGACTGGTATCACTTGCTTTCCAGGAACTGGATACGGAAATGGTGGGAAAATTATTCTGGAGTTGTCCTTTAGTTAGTAGGGGTGAAAAAGATGTCAGTAGTGATACGATCATCCTGGAAGCACTAGAAAACTCCAGCCAGCCCTGGCATGTAAGTCACCTCTGTGGACTTCCAGAAGTTCCTGGAGGAGGAGAACTTTAGGATTGGCTGAAGCTCATGATGAAGGTAGAATTGAAGAGCCCATAAAGACTGTCTTTAATGTGACCACTTTTTAGTCCACACAAATCATTCCACATGGAATAGGCTCATTCTGGAAGCCTCTTAGAAAGGTGCTCTAGCTGAGCACATCTAGTCAGCATGCTGGGTTAGGAGGGACAGAGAGCAGGGCTGGCCTGTAGGGCAAGTGGGCGGGCAACACTCTTGCAGACGGTTGATTGGATTATGTCTCAGGGGCCACGCAAATGATGAAAATCATTTTATTGGCACCATAGGGCAATTTAGTTGCCCATGCATATACAGCTACTTTAGAAATATTTGCACTGATATATTGTGCTAGCCATATTCCACTGACATAGGAAAGCTTGTGGCGAAGATATTATGGCTTAGGTCTGAGAATTATCTAGTAAAGAGTAAAACTAATCAATTAGGTGTAGAGGTTTTACAAGTTTGGTCACAGAGGAAATTCAGGGAAAAAAATAATACATTGTTTTTCAAAGAAGTATTGAATTGGAAATAAAATAATTTCATTTTACGTTTTAGCTACCAGGAGGAAGTGTTTTCCTGGACATTTTCTAATATTTACTGGATGCCGTGTACCTGTTCCTAATCAGTTGCAGATAACTAGGTTTTCCTCTGAATTTTAATTCTAAACAATCCATACATTCAGCTTATTCAATTAGGAAACCATGCTTTAAGGATTTTTTTTTTTTTTAAATTTGGTGATTCATGGGTAGTATTTTTTTTTTTAAGGTTTTGTCTTGGTTTTAAAAATAAAATGTGGAATTTAAGGTAGTGGGGAGAATAGATACGCTAGCCAAAAGTAAGTATATTCCAAGGTAAAATTCTGGAAAACAAGCCAGCGTAAATTGGCAAATAACCCTACTGTTCTAAATTCTTTGTAACTGCCTGACATTTGGCAAAGGGCATGAATGAAACCTAGCTTTGCACAGTAGGTGAAAGTCAAGTCTGAAATCTGATTCTTAAGTATGAGAGAAACATTTAGAATGTAAAATCTCTGATAAAATCTCCTTAAAGATTCATTTCATAAGACAAATAACAAATTAGGTAGTGTCCAGTCTATAAGCCAGAAACTTATATATTTTCTACTGTGTGGATAGTACAGGAAAAGTTTTCAGAAAGAAAATAGATTCTTTTTAAGAAAAATAAATCAAAGCATTTACATGAGCTGAACTTCCATTTTTATTTTTACTTAACTAATGTGATAGCTCAGTATCATTCCACAAACATTACATAAATATAACTACAGATATAAGTTAAAATATAATGAATAGGCTTGACGCCCATAGCTCAGTGAGTAGGGTACTGGCCACATACACCGAGGTTGGCAGGTCTGAGCTTGGCCTGGGCCTGCTAAACAACAATGACAACTGCAACCAAAAAATAGTCGGGCGTTGTGGCGGGCGCCTGGAGTCTCAGCTAGTTGGGAGGCTGAGGCAAGAGAATCGCTTAAGCTCAAGAGTTTGAGGTTGCTGTGAGTTGTGATGCCATGGCACTCTACCAAGGATGACGTAGTGAGACTCTGTCTCAAAAAAGAAATTTACATATATATATATGTAATGAATAAAAGCATAAAGAGAAAGAGAGCAAGAGTATAAACATTATTTTATGTTTTTTAAAAGCAGAAAAGACAACAGTGATTTCCTACATCTTAATTCAAGGGAAACAATAAGGAAACTTTTATCCCTGTGAGTTTACAAGTCTCCATCACATTTCTATACCAGGTAGACAAGGAAAGTGCCATATTGTTATAAATGTGAAAAATGGCTGTAAAAATACCATTTTA
The DNA here is from genome assembly GCA_963574655.1 of Perodicticus potto. Taxonomy (NCBI): domain Eukaryota; kingdom Metazoa; phylum Chordata; class Mammalia; order Primates; family Lorisidae; genus Perodicticus; species Perodicticus potto. Next base: position 10,311 of record CAUYRH010118647.1, read on the forward strand.
CAACTTAAAAGGCTCACAGAATTCTCCAAGTTTAACTGCAAGTTTTAATACTCGGTTAAATCTACTCGAGATAATAGTACAGTTTAACTTTAAGCACCCCAATTTTTTTTCATTTGGTTTCTTTTTATTCATTTGTTCTTTATTTATTTTTCAATTTGTCACACCTTTTGAACGCCCCCAAATATTCAGGAGACATTCAGATGGAGATTCTCGCCAAAGCTGGTCAGAATTCAAGGAGAAATAGGCTACCATCTAGAATGAATATACAAAGCTAGTGACCTTGTCTTTGCTCTGCAAATGTTTATCTAATGGTTACAATTCATTGTTTATGTTTAGTGTCAGGTTACATTTTATAAGCACCTCTAAGTGAAAAGCTTTCATTTTAATTGCAAAACAAAACTGATGTTATTGTTACTTTTTTCATTAAGATTTATTTTACATCCCATTTTATTCTTTGCTGCCATTGATAATATTTTCAGTTGATATTAGAACATAAAATAGTCTTTTCCTCCCATTCAATAGTAAGAGTTATTGAAACTGATAACTAAATGGAGTTACTAAAGAAATTTATGTCACAAAAACAAAATGTATGGGCCAATAGCATAATAGCAACCTGTGAATGATTAAAGAAAACAATTAATTCTACTTCAGGCAAAAGAAGATGGTCCAAGCTTGCAGACCTGTTGGTCAGGCATGGATCAAGGATAACATTTTATGTATCTAGAGATTGGATGGGCTGATTATTCTTCCAAAACCTCTATGAGCATACTTTCTTGGACCTGAAAATTCAGTACAAATCGTTGTTGTTTGAGAGTTCAAGGTTATATTATTGAGGAGGCATCAGAAATGTGAAAATTCTTTATTACTGATTAGGGGCAGTTGCGTTTTCTTTACTTCTCAAGTAAGATATAGGGTGTAATTGGTTCATATACTCTTACGAAAGTCAACAAGACTCACAGGACATGTCCCAGAGTAGGAAGCTGCACCATTTCTGCATGGACTGGGGCAAAGGAGGCTTGCCAGTTGTCATTAGGGAGTACAGTAAGTCCAGTCTGCACTTAACATCATCAATAGGCTCGTGGAAACTGGGACTAAGCAAAATGATGTACAGTGAAACAAAGTTTAATTACAGGCTAATTGATACCAAGAAGAGTGAGGCTCCTATGGCAGATTTCTGGTCAAAAAAAAAAAAATCACTCAACTTCTAAATAAACACCAAAGCACTTTTAATATTAAATATTGAAATAAATATGGTCTATAGATGTCTTTTTAAAAGATTAATAAGAACTAAGAAAATTATTTACCTAATTTTTCCATTTCAGGGACACAGATGGCCAACACCTATCCCAGCAGCTCAGAGCCAAGTCAGGATCCAGCCATGGGCAGGACACCATCCCATCCCAGGGCATAGGCACACTCACATACACCCCACACTCAGATGGGGACACACCAGGAAGACACACCAGTGAACCTAACATGCACATCTTTAGGACACGGAAGGAAAACAGAGAGTATTCAGAGAATGTCCACACAGACACAGGACCATATGCAAACTCCACAAAGACAGTAGCCTTGGCCAGGAACTCAACTGATTCTTTGTCATCGACATTATAATGAAGCAACATTGGATGAAATGATGTTTTTTGAGGACCTGTCTATGTTTCCATGTGCTCATGGAACTATGTGGAAGAATAGACCGGATAGCAACACCCGAGTTAATCTTTGGTAGATTTGCATATTTGATTAATTTTTTACATCCTATTCCGAATCTTAAGTATTTAAAATTATGGTAAAGTGGTTCCTAACTAACCTCCAGCTCTTCCCTTTTATTTTTCATGTAGATATACATCACCACCAACAACAATCAAGATGTTTTCTTAAAGTTCGAGACAAGCTCAACCAGCTGACAACTGACCTTTTGGCCAGTGATCTTTTTAGCTTTAGTAAACCAGACAAATATTTCTAAAACAAAGATATTGATGAAAGAATTTTGTTTGTTTCAGAGCAAAACGTGCTACTTTTTATAGAACTTTACTGAAATTTTACCATATTTAGTATGCCGCACTCAACATGATTTCATTCTGCATAATTTGAAAACAAAACAATACCAATTTGACAAATGATTTAAGAATTTAACTTTCTTTATTGCCTCTCTATTTTCCTTGTCTTATAAAGTTTCTGAGCCAAAACTTTCTTCTGCCAAACTTTCTTCAGAAATTCAACCTGCAATTATGAGGTCTGACAATTAAGTTCACAAACTCATCCTAGAAAAAGTGCTACATGCTCAAATATCACTACAGCTGTTTTGGTGGGGGGGTGACAATTAAGTTTGCGAACCTGCCACTGTGTGCTTTTATTGGCAGCACTGTACAAACAGCACAGTAAGGTTTCATATCCTTGTTATATCAGTGTCTCACAGTTGTGTTCATGTCAAATGTGTGGTAGTGTCTTGCTGAGTGGCATTCATTATTGTTGTTGAGTATTTTTCTAGAATGACCATCAGAGAATAACCTCTGATGGTCATTCTAGAAAAATGGTTTCAAAATTGCTTTGAAGGGTAGCCTAGGTGCTGGCATGAGTGCATAGCTTCCCAAGGGAAATACTTCAAAGGTAACTGTAGTGATATTCCATGACAAAGTACGTTACACTTTTTCTAGGATGACTTCACAAAATTAATGATCAGATCCTGTTTATGTCAACAATAGATTTATGGTCCTCAAACTCAAAGCTTGTGCTGTTTAAGACAGAAATCAGAATACTGCATTGCTTTCAAGAGCAAGGAGTCCCCATATTTGATATTAAGCATGCCTAATATTTCAGTAATAAAGTCAAGATACTTTTGCTATATTCTATGGGCTCTTTTAGAGAAAAGGCCATACCTTTTTATCATCAGCATCAAGCACAAGGCCTGGCAGAAAACATATCTTTAGCCTCTTTGAGTGTTTGTTCAATGAATGAAATGAATGAGTGAGTAAGTGATGTAGATAAATCTAGTACTGTAAAATGACTGTGGAGATCATTGCCATATAAATATTTTTTGATATTAATATTCTCTAATACAGTTATAATGTCATTATGTGGAGTGTTATGATTTGGTACTTTCATGCATATCATTTAAATTACTTTTTGAAAGTACTTAAGTGTCATAGAACAGAGAGAAAATCACTTTAATAATATAATAGCTACCATTTGTTGCGTGCCTACTGACACTATTTTAAGCACTTTGCATAATTTAACCTTAAGAGGTTAGCGCCATTCTCCCCATTTCATAGCAGACAACCTAAGGCACAGGAAGGCTAAGTGACTTGGGAGAGGCTATACAGCTGGTGAGTTGCCTCACTGGAACTCAAACTTACATGGTTTTAAGCATGAGAGTGTATAGTTTCAAAGAATATGGCTTCTTTATATGAAATTTTCTACCAATCATCTGGATCTTACATTGTGAAGAGAATGACATTCTAGACCAACCAAGTGGTTTGACATATTTTAAGTTGTTGTGTAGTAGATTATGAACCAATATATTTTATGAGGCAAATGATAATATTATTTCATTTTATATTTGGTAAAACATGTATTAGTCAGGATTTCCCAGAGCAATGGAACCAGAAAGATACTTACACATACATGCACATATGTATGCACACATACACACAAACATACACATGCACACATGGATGTACCCACACACCCCCCACACACAATATGAGACTTATCATGGGAATTGGCTCATGCAGTAATGGAAGCCATCTATACTGTCTGATGTAAATATTGCTGTCTTGTCTGATACAAATATAAATACCCCATTTGCTTGGGGTATTGTTTTTCATCTCTTTACTTTTAGTTAATGCATGTCCTAATAGTCAAATGAATTTCTTTTAGACAGTATGTGATTAAATCTTGTTTTGTTTTTTTTTAATTATTTCACCTCCTCTCTGTCTTTTTATTAGCGAATTTAATCCATTTACTTTCAGGGTAATTACTGAAAGGTAGGGGCTCACTGCTGCCATTTTATAATTGGTTTTTCGAATGTGTTGTAGGTCCTTTTTTCTGTTCTTCCTTTCTTGCTGTCTTCCTTTGTGGTTTTTCTGGGGTTGTATGTTTTAAATCTTTTCTATTTTGTGCAACTACTAAATTATGATACCTTATATTTTGTGGTTACCACAAGGCTTACATAAATATATTATGCTTAAAACATGCTACTTTAATATGATAACAACTTGCACCCAGACTGTATGGAGCAGCTGGCCAGGGATTCACACCTGGAAGACCCATGGACTATGTGGCCTGTAGCACGATGGTATTGGCTTGTTTCTCTGGTGTGTTGCCTCCATTGGCTGGAATGCAGAGCAACCTGCAGCATCTGCATGCCGGTCACCCTGCTCCACCCTTGTTCTTTGTTTCTAACTGACCTAGGTTGGGCTAGCTCAGCTAGTATTCCCAACCTTTCCCATAAGATGAAAATTGTAAACTTCCTGAGAAGGGACATAGAATGTGGGGAAAGTTGAATGCCCACTTTCAACTCACTTTTCCTGCTCTATAGCTGCTATGAGTCCAGGGGAATTTGTGTGCAATACTATGCCAATTTGGCTGAGAGGTGGTGTAGTCAAAGAGAACTGTTCCTCTTGCTGTTTGATTGTAGCTTTTCTTGATTCTGTGGTCCAAGAGGTGTCTTAACCTCACTCTTGTTTTCTGGGCTATTCACAATGGTATTCTTGCCTGTGGATAGTTACTAGTTGGATTTCTGTAGGGAGAATGATGACCAGGAATTCCACTGTTTGCTGATGTCATACCTTCATTCCTTTTGTTTTGAGAATACAAAGTATTTTAAAAAATAGACTAACATCTCCACTCTACCTACCATTGAGTTCATACATTGTATATATTCCCTCACCTTAAAACAAAAAAAGACTGTAATTCCCCAAATACAGAGGATGTCAAAAAAATACTATATTGAAATTATAATACTCAATACATACTACTAATAAAAGATTAACACACATCTCATTGAGTACCTCTTGTAATCGCAGAAGTCAAACATGACTTGAGTATTACAAATTCAAAACAGTTATTTCCTTTCTTAAAATGTGTATAAATGTTTTTGGCACCCTCTGTAGGTACCGCATAAAAAGAGGACATTCCTTCTCCATGATGCCTGGTGGTTGCATGTTAGTATCATTTCCTTTAGGAAGCCCAGTTGCTCATTATTCTCTTCTCATATTTGGTTTCTCTGAGTAAGTGTACTATCTCTTTTTCATGCTTTGTACTCCTTGAAGTTAGAAATTTTGTTATGTTCCTTTGTGTGTCTTTCTATGCAACACCAGCTTGGAGTTCAATATTACTACTTCAATATTTATTGAATAAGTGTTTGGTTCACAACATACAGGATGAAGGAATAATTGCAGAAAATATGCACCATTGACCTTTGCAAGGTTATGAATTCATGTTAAAGTTTTCATATGTTAAGACTGAACAAAGTGAACCACTCTCCATTATGGCATTGTTGATATTTCTCTTTCTATTCACCAACTTGGGCTGCTATCATAGAATACTGGAAACTGGAGAGCTTAAATAGCTTAAACCACAGTTCTAGAAGCTGGAAATCCAAGGTCAGGGTGCCAGCATGGTCACTTCCTGGCTTGTGGATCACTGACCTCACATGACAAGGAGAGGGAGCAAGTGCTCTCATGTCTCTTCCCATCAGTGTGTTGATCCCTCATGAGGGCCTCACCCTCATGACCTTATCTAAACTTAATTATGTCTTAAAGAACTCATCTTCAAACATCATCTCACTGGGGGTTAAGTCTTCAACATAGGAATTTCAGAGGAACACATTTCAGTCTATAGCTTAAAAAATACCAAATTTTCATTGAAACCTTTCTACATAGATCTTGGCTCATGAAAAATTCATATAGCCTGAGTACTGAAGGATGTCCTTGTTTCACAAACGTTTCAGCTGAAGTGCTTCTAGTTGCTGAGTGCTTTGCTTATTTTAGGGTAGGGCTTTAGATAGGAAAGAGGCCTGAGGCTGAGAAAGAATGCTGCTCAGAGATGGGTGGACTGCCTAGGCCCTGCAAAGTTGTACTCCTTCTTGCTATCAGAAATCCAAAGTGCTTCTCTATATTCCTGCAAGAAGATTTGATATGCACTTTTAGGATGAACAAAGTAAAATAAAATTGCTTATTTTATTGCTAATATTTATACATTTTCTTCAATCATTTGAAACCTTATTTGTACCATAATGATTCTGTGTCATTTATCAATTTGGAAAAGGTAAAAATCTTCTCAAACATAGACTAAGTACGTACCATTCCATTGCTGCTATTTAGATTGCTCATGTTGAGTGTTTAATGTGGCAGAATATATAATGGTATAATGGACCACAGTTTGAGAAGAAACAGAGAATAAATTTACATTTATATTCATGTGATTCAAAATTTCCAGCCAAACCAGTGATTCGCCTCTTAGCTTCTCTAAATAAAAACTTGGGTTACTTTCATGCCCCTTGGAAAGTGAGATAAATTTACTGTGTGTGTGTGTGTGTGAGAGAGAGAGAGAGAGAGAGAGAGAGAAAGAGAAAGAGGAGAGAAGGAGGGGGAGGGAGAGAAATCTATCAGTAAAATTGTTTGACCATCATTAAAATGAAAAAAAAGGACATATTTAAGAAAATCTTAAAGCAAATATTTTAATACATGTCCTCCCTACTAAGTCTGTTAAAATGTGAGTTTCACACAAATCTGCAAAAATCCAAGGAAAACTCTCTGGATATTGGGCATATTTACAAGGACTTCAACAGGAAGTGTTAGGTGCAGCAAGCCCCATTTTCAAAGTGTCTGCATAACACCCATTAATATTAACAAGAATTACATTTGAATATGAAGAGAATCAGCCTTCTTAACTTTCACTTCTCTTTTTTTTCTTTAGTAAGTTATGGCTGACCACAATGTTCATTAGTGGAGTAATAAAAAGGAGCTACTGGTAAATAATACAATGCTTTGTAGTTACACAATGCCTTTGATCAGAGCAGCTCAGAACTTTCGTGACTCATTAATCTTTGAACTACCTGAGTGAAGCATAACGATGTCAAGAATTACTACCTTGTGACAGACTCAGGGACATGATGTATAAAACAAAGAAAATTGAAGCAAAAACGAACAGTGTTCAACAGAAACCGGCTTCTGAGCAATTGCTAAGAACATTTACGTAATGATCAGAAACAACACGGCTTTAAAAGGCATGAGTTTTATTTAGCTTTTATTTCAAATTATTTTCTTCCATTTAGTATTAAAGAGCTGTCTATAACTTTTCATTAAGATCACTTAGTATTGGCCCATTTCCTTGAGAACTTCTCTTTACATGTTTTTTTCTATGTGAAGAAATGGTAAAAATAATCATGTCTATATAAGCATATACAGAGGGCACTAAAAAATATATGCACATTTTAAGACAAGGAAAAACTTTATTAAAATTGTAATGCTCAAGTCACATTTGGCTTCTGCAATCATAAGAGAAGATATAATGTACAAGATGTTATCAGTCTATATAATATAGTTTTTTCTTTCTAAAATGTGTATACATTTTTGACACCCTCTGTATTATGTATGTGTGTATTTGTGTGTGTGTATATATGTACACACATACATATATATATACATATATATAAATGTGCACACTAATTAGACATAAATCTGCCTAATCATTCTTTCCTTTTACAGAACATTGTGAAAAAGATATTGTACTCTATTTCACTGTAATTTTCATATGAATAGAGGTTAACAGCATAGATGCTCCAACATTGTTATTATTTTCCCAAGCTAACTCAGTTCCAATTGGAAATGACACTCAGAAGTTAGAAATCATGTATTTTCCCAAACAGATCTCAAAACAAACAACTCCTTGTGTGGTTTATTAGAAGAATAAAAATTTGTCTTTTATGCGATTATTTTTTATTGCTTCTTTTACTTTGTTAAGGTTACTTAAATTTCCTTATGCCTTGGACTCCTGTAGAGTGGCAGAGTTTGTAAGAGCAGGGATTACCTCATTTGTGCACACACACACATGCAGGCGTACGTACACACAGCGAATTTTCTATTTTATGTGCCTACTTCCTGTTTCCTAGTACATTACAGCTTTGTACACACAGCAGACCTTCAAGACTGCCCGTTGATTTCCTTCACTGAGCATTTACTTCCCTCGTGTTATGTCTTTTGCTCTTATGGTGCACCAAGGCTCTCTTGTTATCATCTTTGGTGTCCCTCAGATGAAATCCACCGCCACTGCTATGTCAGTGTGACCCATCAGTCTCTTTCAAGTACCCAAAGGGCTAATTAAAATACATATTCCTGGAAACAAACACACACTGACTGCTTCATCATCTGGAGCCCATAGAATGTATAATTCAACAAAATCATCAAGGAGATTCCGATTTACATGAACCTTGAGATCCTTTCTTTTCTTGTAATAGTAGTTAATGCTTCTATAGGCTTACTGTGTCCAAGCGTTATTTTAAATACTTTACCTATAGTAAAGTAATTAATTTTCACAAAAATGTTTTGAAATGTTGTGGGAAAAGGTATCCTGCTAAAAACATGAATTCCTACCCTCCAAATATATTGATAATGTACTAATTATATATTAGATGAGAACATAAGAGATATAAGAAACAAAGCAGCATTTCAGATTTAATTAATAGGAAGTTGCAAAAAGAGTACAGATGTCACCAAGTGTCTAGGAAAAGGTGGAAAAATAATATGGAGAAGTCCTAATTATTATTTCCTCATATTAAATTACTTTTTAAAAATTATCACTGAAGTAGTTATATTATTTTGTTGAGTTCTTTTTTTTCTATGGTAGAGTATATTTATTCGATTTGTTTAGGTCTCAGTCATAGATAATGGAATGTTTTCATGAAAATTTTGGCATTTATATTAATGGTTATTTTTCTATTGCTAATTTTCATTTTTAGGTTCTTAAAAATGTGCTTTCTAATGAATTATCTCAAGCACACCAACAAAATGTTTTCTCCAAGGACATTTTTTAAGTAATCAGGGAAATATGAATATGAACAGGATAGAAGGTACAGAAAAAAATAATGAGTGCTGCTGCAGTAATCAAGACAGTGTAGTACTTCCCAGTGAAAAAATTTATAGGCATTATTCAGTGGAACCGAACAGAGAGCCCCCAGATAGATTCATACAAATCTAGTCAATTGATGTTTTGGCAAAAGGGCGAAGGCACCTATGTGGGAAATAGTTTTTTCAGCAAATGGTGCTGGGACAACTGGATATCCACATGCAAAATACTGGCCTGGACCTAGACTTTATACCATTTACAAAAATTAACTCATAAATGGCTCATAAACCTCAACATAACATGCAAAACTATAAAACCTCTAGAAGGTAACATAGGAGGAAATTGAGACCACTGTAGATATGGTAATGACTTTTTAGATGCAAAATCTATGAAATAAACAATTACTAAACTGGACTTCATTCAAATGAAATCTTTTGGTCTACAAAAGACACCTTTAGGAGAGTAAGACAAACCACAGAATGGGAGAAAATATTTGCAAAAGATGTATCTGATGAAGGAGTCTTATACATAATATACAAAGAACTCTTAAACCTCAACATAAGAAAATAATCAGAAAGGTATACGGAAGGATGTCCGACATCATGTGTCATTAGTGAATTGCAAATCAAAACAACAATGAGATACCACTACACACCCTTTAGAATGGTGAGAATCCAGACCATTAACCATGCTGCAGGCTTGTGAGAATATGGAGCAGCAAGAACTCAAGTTCATCATTGGCGGGAATGCAAAATGGTATGGCTACTTTGGAAGGCAGTTTGGTAGTTTCTTACAAACCGAATGTAATCTTACCACATGATCCAGCTATGGTGCTCCTTGGTATTTATTCAAAGGTACTGAGCTTCTTCACCCATTTCTCTGGAGTGCACTCCATCTCCCTCCCTGAAGCTAGATTTTTAGTAAAATGGCAATCTGATCAAGGTACTCCTTTATCAGAAACCCTATTGTCTGTAATGCCAAGCACACAAGAACATTCAATATTTGTGAAAGGGTGAAATTTCTTTCAGAAGTTTCCAACTTTACTCCCTACTTTTCATTTTATAGTTCTATGAATACTATATGTTTGACATTGACAACATTTTGTTTCCTTTTTTTCTGAGACAGTTTGCCTTGATGATTTTTCTCAGTAAGACTCAGGTGGGTGGTTCTTTCTTTCAGTTTTAACTGACCTGTGTAGAAACCACTTCTTCAGCAATTATCTGTATCCTAGACTCCCATAAATGACGTGCTTCTAAAAAGGGAAATTTGCCTCTTTTATTTACTACCTTGATACCTAGTAAAGTGTCTAGCATATAATAAAAACTCAAAAATATAGAAAGGAAAGGGTGTGAGTTCAAATCAGGTTGTGACATTCTAAACCAGGAACCGGTTATGGCATACTAAAGCCTGTAGAGTTGGCTTGTTTATTCTTTATTAAGAATGCTTTTCCATTTGGGGGAGGAAATAATTTAAGTTTGAAGACACATTAGGGAGGTTGTAATGGGGGGCAGAGATGATAAAAATTAGCTATTTTTTTATTTTTATTTTTTGTCTTCATTGTGGAAGAGGTAACGAATAAAGAAAGTATCCGAGAAAAGTAGTTGGAGGTTTTTTCTTTTCTTTCCCTTTTTTGAGACTAGCTATATGGTGACTGTTGAGCACAAATAAGAAGTCTCACCATCTATTATTAATGTAGTTCAGATAGGAGAACGCTTTGCTGATTTTAAGAGCTTGCCAGAAGGCTTTGGGCAGTCTAGGTCAGATCGGCACCTAGAGGCTGTGTAGCTGAAAGAAAGTGGAGAAGATTCTAAGTGGAGAGAGAAAAGTTAAGGACATTTAGCAATAACACAGTAGCAACTCACTTGATGAGATAGGTGTTTTTTCACACGTATTAAATTTTACTTTATTTTATGTCTTGATGAATTCATGCAGCATATAGAATAACTAGAACACATAATCGTCCTTATAATTTTACTAAGGAGGCATGCTTTGAATGAAATGTATATGAGTTGTGAAGTTCAGCTCCTGCGTGGTCTGTTGGGTATGGTGAGGGTTACGTGTATTGCTCCGTATTTACGCATTCTCAGTGCACCAGCTGGTGAGGCCGAGATAGCAGAAGCAACTCAGGCTTGGTTCCTAGAAGGGAATGGCTGGTCTTTAGGATATTGTCCCTACTATTTCTAGATCTAAGAAGAATCTGGATTAACCAGGAAAATGAAAAACATGTCTAACAACTCATGCCTGGTTCCTAGAAGGAAAAGGCCTATATTTAGGATATTGTCCCTACTATTTCTAGATGTAAGAAGAATCTGGATTAACCAGGAAAATAGAAAAACATGTCTAAATCCATCATTTTTTTTACCTTAGATAAAAAAAACTGAAGATGTTTAAACCTATTGCTTTCAAAAATGTAAGCCAAACAAATGGGCTTTCAACTATGTTAATAAAAGCATGAGGAAAAAATTACCAAGTGATAAAGTAATGTACTGTACTTGACGCATGGGGAAACCTGCTATGTTTTGTTCCAGCTGTGTGATCTTAATAAACCTGACCCTTCTGGAGCACGGTGTTCTGATCTGTAAAACAATGGGAATGATAGTTGTCTTTAGGATAGTTCACAGTATTGTGAGACAAATTTGATTCTGTGGTTCTAGATCAACTGGGATTATCACATGGGGAGTTGCAACCAAAGGAATGCATTGCAGCACATTCATATACTAATTTAGTTTTAATGCTTTCAGTTGAGATTATTCAAATACAAGTACCCAAGTATGTAAAGTATAAGGAAATGTGAAGTTTGATGGGAAAACAGAAACTCATATTAGAAATTAATGAGGGCCATTCATTATTACACACATTGGAAGGAAGTTTCATTCAATGGCCTAGAGAAACAAATTAATTAAGGTAGTTTGAAAATTACTTTTTTGAAATCCAAAATATGTAGTAAATTTTGGAAGGTATTTTCAGTTTATGAAATGAGCTTAGAATTAGGTGTGAACAACTGAGGCAGAAGTGAATTTGACCCCTGCAACGCTACGCAGATGCAATCGGTTGGGGCACTGTCTTGGCAGTCTGTGATAATCTAAAGTTAAGTAGGAAGCTACTGATTACAACCCCCACTGCAGCAGATGTTCTTGTTATCTATATGCCCTTAGATAGAAGATGTACATTGAAGCTATGTAGTAACCTTGTAACTTCCTTTACCTTCTGTTGTCTTTGAGGACAGGCAGCAATGCACTAAGGACAGGTGCTGGCCTCATGGTTCCTGATTCACGAGATTTTCACTCACACATAAACTCAAAGACTGCATTAAAGGAAAGCCAGAAACTGGGTCTGTGGACTTGTTCTTGAGATGCTGGACTGCTGAGTCTCCCTGGCGAATAAAGCCGCTTCCTCTTGCAACTGGTGCCTGAGAGTCTTTCCCTCTGCAGCAGCTACTGCTACAGAACCATGGGTGAATGAAAATAAAAGAAGAGCAGATACTGTAAGGCCAGAGCCGTAAAACTGAGGTTCACTTTCTTACAGTCCAGAGAAATCACTACCCCGGGGCCATTAAAGTCTCTTCAGAGCTAATATTCATCTGTTTATTTGCCTCAAGTTCATATTCAAACATCGTTCAGCACATTGTCAAACAGTGGATAGATACTGAAATGGTAAATTAATGAATAAACAATTTAAGTTGCTAAAACCTGTAGGGGATTCCTTTTTATTCTCATTCACGGTTCAAATACCCTGTGCTTTCATCTGATTGGACCTCACAGGTCATGTGTTCAATCCCGGAAATCACTGGGTTCCAAGTCAAGGTTAGTGGGTCTTCCGGGTCCTGGATCACGTGTCTCAGCCACGTAGGAGTAGGGCTGGTCTCAACCTCCTGAGTGCAAGGTCTGTGTGGATAACGGTAGGCACCCCACAAAGTACTTGTATCCCAGGTTCAATAAGAACCATCTTGTAATGTTTTATAAAGGTTAAGTTTGTCGCTAGTGCAGCTTGTGAGCTTTCCTAGAGAGGGATGCTCCGATTTCTTGTCTTCTCTTTTCTCTCTTTCTCCTCTTCTTTTAGCACGCGCATTGATTGTAGCTAGTTACTGAAGTTTATGTAATTTGATGTGCCATCATTTTTGTCATTAATATATTGTTCTAAAGGTCTGGGTGTTGACTGATGGGAATTAGAAGGGCACAAGCAGGAATTTTACAAATGAGAAAGGTGGCGTCGGCCCTGGGGGAAGAAAGGCTGTGAGCTCGAAGCCCAAGGACCACATGTGCACTTAGTTTGGAATTCTCTGAAATTGCCTTGAGGCATATTTTTCCCCTCAAAAATCTTAAATAAATAAGAATACATAAATATTGAATGTTTTCTTTTTTTACCCACAAGCAATTAAAGAAAATCGTTATAATTTGGCATAAATAATTTCTTTTACATGTAAAAATCTGTTTCATTGCTGAACAGTATAAATTTATACTGTGCAAATATTAACAAATTCCCTCTCTAAAAGAATTCAGTGCCTACCAGGTTACAAGAATCAAGAGTAAGCTACCTTAAGAAGATCTTAGCTATGCTTCCTGCTTCTATTCTTTCTTCTCCAGTCTGTTTCGGAATTAGTGTTTAAGGGATATCTCACATCACTGCATTTATTTGGTCAGAAATCGTAATTAGATTCTCACAGGTGTTGCCTGCCCAGGTAATTGTTTTTTGAGAGAAAGATTATGATGCAGTGGAATGAACTTGGGTGTCAGAGTCATACAGTAATAGGTTATTTAGAAGACTCTAAATCTTATGACCTATGTGGCCTCAGACAATTCATTTAAGCTCTCAGAGTTTCAGTTTTTGAATCAATAAAATGGGGGATAATGTTAATAATTCATACTACATAGTGTTGCCACAACTATTTAAGTCTAAAGAGCATATCCAATAAAAAGTATTAAATAACAAAAATTTAGCTATTAAGTTATATAATAATAATTTAGTGTCCTTATTAATTAAAGAAATTCCTGTTTATTAACTTCTATTCTTTCAGCAGTTGATCCTGTATTGTGCTGAACCATTATTCAGATGTACTTTGTTGCACTGCCTTAATCATAATTTTGTTATGAACAGAGGCTTATTTGTATCTCCTATATATTAGGGATTGAGAAATACATTTTAACTTGATGTTAAAGAAGAAATATTTATTAAACACCTAAAATGTAAAAGTCACTTTATACACACCCACAGACATCACCGTTACTTAGAATGATTCTTGTTTATTCTACCTGATTCTAAAAAATGATTTACAAATGATTTTCAGCTATGATCTTAAAGAAACTGTTCCATGTTTTAGTTCTGTTATTTCCCTGTACTTGAAGCTTGCCATCAGTTCTCCTTGTTTGATGATAAACTCTCAACAGGTGTGATATCTGAGTTGGCTATCAACTTGCTCCTCCTCAATGAATTTCAAGGTCTTTCTTGGAATAATTCTAATGAAATGTAATATAAAGTGTTAAGGAAAATTTAAGATAAATAACCCTCAATGCAAAGAGACAGACAGACATAGTGCCCAAAGTTAATAAGTCATATGTTGGAAGTGCCCCACATACAGCATAATTCTAGGAAAAAAATTAATAAATATTTTAAGAGCTTCCTAAAATGCTTTTTCTCATTTTTTTCCAGTAGCTTTATTTTAGAAGTTATAATTTTTTTTTTCATAGGGGAAAAACCTACCTGGTAAATAACTTTGGGGTACCTGAAATGTCATTATATTCATATTGTTGCTACGTCCTTTTGGCTTCAATACTCCCATGGTAATTAGTGTAAACTGAAATTTACATAACCCACTTTGAGATTTTGTGAATATGAAAAAGAAAACTTATGCAATGTGGTGACTAATTCATATTGTAGAATTGTTTTTAAGTTTTTTTTTTTTTTAAATGGTACCTCATGTGGACGATGTTATTACAACATCACAGAGGTTTTTCTGGAAAGAACCTGAAGCATTGAGTCTTTTATATTTTTTTTATGGTTTAGGGAAAGAAATTATTAGCTATGACTCTATCCCATTTTACTGTTTAATAAGGCTTCATGAATTTGCTAGGATGATGAAGAGCTTTGAAATTATCATTGTGACCACTGTGACAATTATTTTATAGGTGCTTCATTTTCCCTGTCTTTTGCAAAAGGTAACATCTATGAAGAAGGCTCCATTGGCAAATATGCATAGAACACTCTGGTGTCTAATCATTCCTTCTTGAAATTCATATCTTTAAGAAATGTTCTTGTGCAATAAGGGATCAGGGTGATGTCTGCTTCATAAAATGTGTTGGGTAGTCATTGTTTGGATTTTGACAGGGAAAGAGGCTAAAGGCCTGCTCCCAGGTGACCAGCCGGCCAGCAGCATGCACTGCACTGCACTCGGGCTTTGCTCAGCTTTAAACTGGGTATTGTTGGAGGAGGATACAAAACCGGTGGATGACACAGGAGCCTGGGCTGTGAGAGAGCCATGGCTCTAACCCTGAGTTAGGCTTATTGTCCAGTCAGTTGTCCAGGTAGGCAAATGAAGATCACAGAGCAAGAGGAGGCTCAGGAGGCTGAGCTGAGG